>JASANB010008047.1:0-15530 GCA_030248155.1 Sabatieria punctata
AGGAAAGTGCTGAGAAGGAGGAGGAGAGGGAGGAAAGTGAGAGGAGGAAGAAAGAGAATGAAAAGAAGGAAGAAGAGAAGGATGAAGAGAAGATTGAGAGTAAGGAGAAAGAGAAGAAGAAGGCGGACGGAAAGAATGGCAGTTTATTTGAGTTCGCTTCATAACAGACGGCATTCCGTTTCCCCAATGACAAGTCAACAGGTGCAAGCGAAGGCACGGCAAGGCCGAAACATCGCCCGCAAGAGATCGGATCAATGTGGTGTCAGTGCAGAGCAGCTTACCGGAGATGCCGAGTCAACAGAGGCAATCACAGTTCGTTCATTTCCCCGATTGTCAGGCACAGCGGCGGCCAGTCGACACTCGTTGAAAGGGGAGTGATGAAGAGTTTGATAGTTTTGTGTGAGTGTTTGTAGTAGCAAGTTAGCGAGTGGTTGCGTGTGTGTGCATTTGAGAGTGTGTGCGTGTGTGTTGTGTTGTGTGTAAGATTCACTAGTAAAGACCTCCACTTCTCTTTCAATACATACATACATACATACATACATACATACATACATACATACATACATACATACATACATACATACATACATACATACATACATACATACATACATACATACATACATACATACATACATACATACATACATAAACAACGCCAAATATGCCAATTTTTGGTTGTCCTTGACCTTTGAGCGGCGATTTAACTTGCACCGTCACACATTTTGGCGACTTCTATACACCGTTAGAAGCGCAATTTGCGGGGCTTTAAAATAAAGCAATCTTCCAGGGGGGTATATTTTTTGTTTCCGAGAAAAATCCAATTTAGTAAATTTCACCATGCCGAATTTTCGTGATTTTTTCCAAATTTCGTGATGTGGGGACCGAACGAAGCAAGAAAAAAGCTCATGTTATAAGTCAAAAGAAAGCCCATGACATAGCGATTCGATGGCCATGAATTACAAGGTTCTAGCTGGCCGGAATCGCAAGTTATGCTCAGTCAAACATGACACCTCAAGTGGCCGGTTTTGCTTGCTGGTGAGCCTACTTCCGAGGCCTGCCTCTGGCGAACAAGGACACGCAGGAGGCTGTGCTCTTCAAGTTTAGCATAAGTCATCGTTAGGTACAACTTCCCCAAACTAGAGACCCCAGAGCTAAGTTTTAGCGATGGCCGATTTTTCGATTTGCACATAGCTGTGAAGAACAAGGGTCGATGTTCTCGCGAACTGACTCTTAACGACTTGTTGAGTCGTGCAGACAAAAATAGAGTTGCATCCAAATTAGTGCTAGCTTCAGGGCGGTCAGCAAAGCCAGACAAGTGGTCTTACGTTGGTTATGCCGTAGACTTGTTTAAAGTGGTGGAAGCCATCTACAACCACTGCCACAAAACCGGCAAATTCGCCGGCTGTCGAACCGTTTCAGTTGTCTGCTCGATTGCGATTGAACGGCTTGAGAAAAAAATAATCTTAGGCTTGGAGCCTAAAGTTTATATTCCTTTTAAGTTGATCATCTATAATTCTGGTGTTAACAGTTACTTTGAAGATAAGTGCGAACAGATGCTCTTCTCTTTGGTTGAAAATGGCAAGTTCTTCTTCGCCTAATATACATAGTTAAGAAATTTGGTCTTTGTAGTTTTTCAATAAATATAGGTGTAGTTGTATTGTACAGTATGTATCGTGCGCATGAGTACAAGGTACAGTATGTGCAGAAGTTGTTTTGCCGCATTTATGTATGTAGGGTAGTTTATGAACAACGCATTCAGGAGGTTTGACAGACCAAACATCTAGAGGGGGAGGGGTTAGCTAGAAAATATCTAGCATTCTTGGGAATCTTACCAAATCGGCATATCAGTGTGTATCATTTTGAATTTATGTACTGTACATTATGGATGACCCCTTGGAGTCTGATGTGTTCCTATAGATTTCAGTCATGCTTTTAATGACGCAAGGACAGCCGACATTACATCCTTTCATCTCATTTCGATTGTAATGGCTCTTTGTTGTCAGTGACCTCTTGTATAATTGACATGCCCCTAAGCCTGTACTAATTTGGCCTCTGACTCTAGTTGTTTGTTTCTCCAGCGGATAATTGTCGTTTGAGCCGGGCCAAAAACACGTTTTTGACGTATTTCCAGTCCGTGTTAAAACCTTTTGTATTCTAAAGTTGCAGCGGCTGTACGTACGTAGAACATGTTAAAGACACTGTTATGGTTTCAACTTGCTACTATTCTCTATGCAGTTCCGAGATTTGTAATTCGACAGGAATCTACCACTATCGACCAGAAAAATCTGCTTTTCCACGCTGAACTGCTTGCCAATATTTCAAATCTGCAACTGGATTTATTTGGAAGGTATAGTCGCCCCTTTATAGCGCCAACATCAAAGTAGAACAGAAGAATATTTGTTCCATAATCACTGATTTATAGTTCCAAATCTTCTCTGAACTGTTTCAGAAGCTGGAAGCTGAGTGATATATGTTCTCAGTTGCCGCTACGACCTGTTGATCTACTACCAGGGGTATTAGGAAATTTGTTGGAACCTCTGCTCAGTCGCATATCGCCGTGTCTTATCAGCACCCCTTTGGATTGTTTCTGGGACGGCTCTAAGCCTCTTGGACCCAGTCCACCTGTTTTCATAAGGTACACTGCATTTAAAATGTACAGTAAATATGAAATGGTGGTTGTACTGAAACCAAAACATGCAGAAGGTGACTCGCCGAAAGCGATGTACATTCAAAGGAAGAGTAAATAAAAAGATCGAAGCAGTTTCAGCTCTGAATTTAATATCTTTCTTCCTGACATGCCTGTGGGAAATCTGACTTGGAAGAATTTGGATCTAGAGGCTCTGATAAAGAACATCAATGACCTTATCTCCATAGAACATACAACCGAATCTGTTAAGACGGTAAGTAGAGCACTGTATGTGCAGCATGTACATAGATAGTTGTATATAGGCAAACAATTCAAACAGTAATTTATAGAGGGTCCGGTAAAAAACAATCCAGCCGATTTTTTTCTGTACCAATGGCCAATCTCACCCGATTTGAATGAATATTTTTGAATGAAAGAAAATTAATATGTCAAGTCAAGTCGACTTTCTCGCAAAATGCATCTTAAATTCCGGAAAGATTGTTTAGATTTTTGTTTAGATATTCTGCTTAGTTCTCGGGATCTTTGTCCTGAAAGTGAAAACAGTGATTTTGGCAGTGAACAAAAGCTGCTGGGTTGTTTTATTCATATCCTATCCTTTCGTAATCAATCGTAATACCGATTAGCACTCAAGTTTCCTATTAAATTTTACTGTAAGATGATCACGATGGTATTCGATTGTTACTATACGTACTGCAAGACAAAATACCACCTGCAAAAGTGAAGTTTAAGAGCCACATTTTATAAAACCGGGGCAGGTCGGCGAACAAAACCCAAATCTGCCAATGTACAGCGTTTTCGAAAAGGTTCCTCATCAATTGAGAGAGCCTTGAGGTGGCCAGCTGTACGTTTCACATTCAGCTCTTTGATTAATGGTTGCTGAGGCGCGCTGAACCTTCTCCAAACTTAGCATTCACTCTCCATTCCGATTTCGAGGCAAAAGTCATGATAATAAACAACATTACAGAACTCAAAAACATGAGAAAATCGCAATGTGATTGACTCGCTCATTTTAAACTCTTACAGTACTCGACTCAGTGGTTTGTTTCTGGCCGGCGACCAACCAATCGATCGGCCATTGCACGGTCTTTCAAGCTAGAGCGAACCCTAAAAGATCCGTCTGCTCTTACGAAAACTGGAAGTAAATTCCGGTTTTTTCTACCAACGTGTGCATGAAAATTCGAACATCAATTTCTCGAAACAGAGACAAAGTCCACAAACGGGAAAAGAGGGTTTACTTTGAGGGACACTTAAGCAACCTACACTGAAAGTTTGGTCGAAAATTTCGATGTACCTTTTTTGCAAAATTCGATTTTTTACAGGACCCCAAAATTTGCATCTCATTATAATTTGCGATCTCAACCTTGGCCGATCCTCTTCAAATTTTATAGGTACAACACCCACTATACCTAGAATTTTTACTGAAAATATCAGCCCGATCCGTCAACGCATGCGGGAGAAATAAAGGAACACCGAATTTGGCTGGAAAAACACGTTTTTGGCCCTAATTTGCATATTACAGTCGAGTGAAAATATTTCTCGTGTGTTATTTGCTCTCATAGACCTATCGATTTATCAAATAAAAACTATAGGTCAGAATTTTTCATGTTCGCCGGTTATTAGGGGACCCGCCCCGGTTCTATAAACTGTGGCTCTTAAGAGTCAGTGTCTGAATCGATCGAGTCTTGGCCCTTTGCCCTATTCAGACCCAAAATTGAAAGTTTGGCGTAGAGGGCTGTAAGTTGGCACACTAATACTACTTGATGAGTTATTCCACTGCTGCTGAGGAAGTCCCAATTCGACGCTCCACGCTCGAGATATAAGCCCGCGAAAATCGGCTTGCTTAACTATGGGACGAAAATTTCCAACTTGAATTTCTTTCTTACTGACAAGGGTTGGGACTTAAAAATTGGGGCTTTTAGGTAGCTTTTCGAGTAGATTAAGAATCTTTAGTCCAAAATTGTTTTCGATGAAAAAAAATTTTTTAGCCCCCCTTTGGAGCCCCCCAGCTCGACTGGAACCCCCCTAGATGCACTTTTTTATTTTAGAATTTCGTAGCGCTATTCAGGACCTACATTTTGGTATAAAATATTCAAGATTTGAGAGGTAGGTTTTCGAGAAAATTGACTTTGAATGAACAAAATCGCCAGACAATAGGGACAAAAAAGCAGGTTTTTGTACATTCAAAGTCGATTTTCTCGAAAACCTACCTCTCAAATCTTGAATATTTTATACCACAATGTAGCTCTTGAATAGCGCTATGAAATTCCAAAATAAAAAATATGTATACAGGGGTTCCAGTTGAGCTAGGGGGCTCCAAAGGAGGGCGAAAAAAATTTTTTTCCTGGAAAACAATTTTGGACTGAAAATTCTTAATCTACTCGAAAAGTTAGCTAAAAGCCCCAATTTTTAGGTCTCAGTTACGATTTAAAGGCTAGGAATCGTTTGCGACATTTCCGAGCACAGTGAAAGTTGGCGATTTTTACCAGGTTTTGGACATTCAAAGTGAATTTTCTCAAAAACCTACCTCTCAAATCTTGAATATTTTACACCAAAATGTAGGTCCTGAATAGCGCTACGAAATTCTAAAATAAAAAAGTGCATCTAGGGGGGGTTCCAGTCGAGCTGGGGGGCTCCAAAGGGGGGCGAAAAAATTTTTTTTCATCGAAAACAATTTTGGACTAAACATTCTTAATCTACTCGGAAAGTTACCTAAAAGCACCAATTTTTAAGTCCCAACCCTTGTCAGTAAGAAAGAAATTCAAGTTGGAAATTTTCGTCCCATAGTTAAGCAAGCCGATTTTTGCGGGCTTATATCTCGAGCGTGGAGCGTCGAATTGGGAATTCCTCAGCAGCAGTTGAATACCTCATCAAGTAGTATTAGTGTACCAACTTACAGCCCTCTACGTCAAACTTTCAATTTTGGGTCTGAATACCAAGACTCGATCGAATCAGACACTGACTCTTAATATTCCAGTTAAAAGTAGAATCGGGCTACCTTCCACGGCCCTGTCTCGATCCGGACGATGTCGAGTGTCCTCAGCTAGCTGCACTTAAGAAAACTCAAAGCTGTGAAGTGGTCGAAAATTTTCTCAACTACAATTCACAGCTGAAGCAACCGTTTGATTTGGAGGAGTCGCCAATTGACCCTGAGGACGATGATTTCCTCAGCTCTCTACTATTCGAGTCCTCACCACCCGAGACCAAAGAATCCAAGACAAAATGTGACAGATACAAGAAATCGGTACTGGATGTGATTTTCACCGACATCGAGCTGATTCGAAAATTTGCTGTTGGCAAAATCAACCAAAACGTAGACTTCAAAGGACTGCTGAAAAACGGTTGCCAAGGGGTGGCGAAAAAAGTTCTGCAATGGCCGCCTGAATTGATTCTGGATGGAAACGCTCTTCAGTCCATCATTCATCTGGCAAATCCAGATCAAATCTACCGTCGGCATCGGGTAACATTTTAGTTCACACACTTTCGGATTTTCCTGCCAATTAATTTTAGGGTCAATTTTGGTAATTTCCTTACCTTGGTAATTGCACCTAAAATTGCTAAATTTAAGTGTAAAACTGCAACATTTACTGCTATTATCTGAATTAGCGATTTTTTGACCGAAATTGATGTTCTTCAGGAGTTTAAGCATTTTGTAATTGTATACCAGAACACCGTTTCAGCCGATTTTATTACACGTAACATGTAACAATTTCCAAAAAATCTTCAAAACGCCTGGAAATGCATTTCTACGCTAAAGGTTTTGAACAGTGAAATTGCGTTTTATTACTGGAACAAGCATAAAATGGCAAAAAGATTCTAAAAACACTGACTTCTTTTGCACCAGAAAGGCGAAATTCCATTTCTCACAGACAATTATAGCAGTCGTGTCCTCGGATCGGAGAGTCCCTAAACTGTCTGAGGGGGAGGGTAAGGGGGTTTGGCTAAGCGTAGCTTTAGCTTTCAAACTCCTCTGCAACCTGTAGTAAGTGTTGAATAAAGCAAGATTTCAGACTAGAACAAACTACAGAAACTGGACAGAATTCCGTGCGTATGAAGTAACTAAAAGGTGGAGCGAAAAACTAGAAGAATTTGTAAGCAACAAGACCAAGATCAAAGTTCACGATTTATTAACGAATCACTCATTTCACTACCACCTGGGTAGTGTGGCGTTCAATTTGACTGCGGTGCCTTTCAAGCAAAAGTTGGCTAGAACTTTGATCTCGCAACTGACAGCGTTGCCGTTCATCAGAACAACAAATAAAGGACTGTTTTGGCTGAATACAATGAGAGACTGGGTGTCGGCTCTTCAAGAAAGCTACGATATAGCCCTCCAAAGAAAGCAACTCAACCAAACGTTTATCAGTTCAACAGCGGAGTTGAACGCAAAGATTGCTTACAATTTGATCTGCAATCGCGCATCACTACTCAATTGCAGTCAGGTAATAAATCTTTAACTAAATCTTCTAATACCATTAGCAAGAAAATGGTAATTTAGAAGTCCAGGAAAACAAAGAAGTTTGTCTTTTTTGCAATTTCTAATGAAACAGAATGTACTTGTGAATACTGATTTTTTACCCCGTTGTGCAAGTATTTTATTGTTGGCTTTTCACTCTACTTATAACACTTTTAGAACGACGGGAGCGTTCGTTTGATCGACAAATGGGGCAACATAAATGCTGAGCTCTTTCTGAAAGTTCTGACTGCTTTTCACTACTACAAACAAACTTGGAGCAATTTGGCTGAATCTGTGTTCTGGCCCAAACCACAGCCCATTAAAAGACTAATACACTCAGCCAAATATCCCATAAAAAGTATGAGAAGTGTGTGAAAAATATGCTGTGCCTTTCTTTCTAAACTCTTGTTTAGTTCTGAGCCCAGAAGAGGGTCCAATGGGGCCATTCCTTTCCAAGAACAAGCACCTTTCGCCTGTCGGCCATTGGCTGTTCTTTATTATCGACGATGGTTTTTCTGAGAGCGAAATCAAAGAATCACTGAAATCTTTGTCTGAAAATTTCAAGACTTTCGGACTGAACCATCGGTTGAAATCTATTTACTATTCCTTCAGTGATGAAATGTGAAATTGATTTGATAATCCGGAGGCCAAAAAAAGGAGCCTATGGTTGTTTAGTAATTCTTGTTATAACTACCTTTTCCGGAAGCTCTCCTTGTGTAGTGTTTTGCTGTTTGTTGTTTTGCATGTGTTTATACCCTAATACATACGTACATGTGATTATTCTCCAACTATGGTTCTTTGGCGGGTTGAGTACTGACGACCAACGCCCGAAAATAGAAATTATTGACGTCATCATCGGCCGTCAGTGACGGATATCCATTAACTAAATTGACACAGACCCACATTCTACCTAATTTCGCCTCACTCGATAGCAAACAATTTTGTCTGTAACCAGAAGCATGAAATTGCTCCCCAGCTGCCTAGCCATTGTACTACTCCTCCTCAAGCAATCGGCGAAATAGTAGGTATGGTGAGAGAGAGGCGTTCAGTGGCTACCGTATACCAATTGCGAGATCAGCTTCAAAACGAGTTTCACAGAATGCTCAAGACCAACTTCCGACGCAAGATGGGGCGAAGTCAATGGGATTTTTATTGATTCTAAGTGATTTAGCTGCGAGCTATAAGTGATTAGTCGTCCTGACGTGAATGAACAACCTTTCGAAAATAAACAAGGTACAAACAAACCAACAAGCAACAAACTAAAAAGACTACTAACTACATGACTTTTGGCAAAAATGAGACTACTAATTAACTCTAAAGCGCTGTTTATACTCCTACTGCAGTAGCTACTTCAGTAGGAGCTACTGCAGTAGGTTGGCCGACTCCTTCAGTAGTCTTCGGTAGGAGTATAAACACCCGCGCCCGCGCCGCCGCACTACTGCAGTAGCTACTGCAGTAGGAAAAACTACTGCAGTAGTAAATAGAAAATTTTCTATGTCCTACTGCAGTAGGTCGCCGGAGAGGCACATTTAGGTGCGGTTTTTTGCACTGTCAAAAGCATTTGAGGCATGAAGTGGGTTTCTGGGCACCGGCAGAACATTTTTTTGTTTTTAGTCCGATCAGCAGACATTTTTCAACAGAATACAGCAACATTTCACTCCCGACGACAGTCGGTCCGTTATTTTTAGGCAAAACTTGAGTTCCACTCCAAGTTTATTAATGAAATAAGACAGATAGGTGTTGTCAGATGTTGCAAAAGCTTCTGTCCGGGTGATTACGTCCGTATCTTCGTCAATCACTACCAAAACGGTCGAGCCTGCATACGTTTCTGGTGTTGAATGGTTGTTGACGGGTTCTGGGTGTGCACATGACGCTAAAAATGTTTTCTGCTGCCATTCTAGTGCCTTTCTGAGCTAAATCCATCATTTCCTCGTATAGCTCCCGTGTGAAAAATAGAATTATTTCTTTTTTTCGTTGGCTTTATTTTTACACCGGGAGCCGGCGCGGCTGTTTTCTATTCTGCTCTGCTACTGCAGTAGTGTATGTGATTCAGGCTAAGGTTGGCGTATATTCGCCAGCCTGTAAAAAAGAGGCAGAGACTGGCGAAAAACTACTGCAGTAGTGTGTCTTCAGTAGGAGTATAAACAGCGCTTAACTACTAACTAAATCCGCTGACTACAAATTGACAACTAACTACATATTTTTTCGTCCTGAGTTTGTAGTCTCAAATCTTGAAATCTGCACGGTTGTTTACAGATATTTTATAACAATTTTAAGCAAAAATCGCGAAAATTTTCCATTTATCACAGAAATTATAAACATTCTTGGCATCTTAGTTCATTGAACATCAAATTTAGTTTAGTAGTTGCTGTAATTATAAGTGCATACATAAAATGACATATATTAGATCATCCAATAAGGCCAGATTGTCCACCACCATACACGTAACAGAGGGCGGTCTGCCCCACACGAAAGAGCCAGGCCCTTCAATCGGGGACCCCCGAGACGATATTTTCGGCCCCCCCTCTGATCTTTCTGGCAAGTAATTTTTTGAGCAAATTTTTTCGATTTTTTAGAATTTCAAACACGAAAATTTCTAAAATCGCCTGAAAATTAAATGCATTTTTAGCTGTATTTGAGCCCAAATTAGCGATTTTTTTCGATTTTTTAGTGTCTTTAATAATAGTTCGCTCCCCATAAACCGATGTCGTCATTTTTGCACAGCCCCAGGGACTGCAAATTGACTACTAACCACTAACTACAAACTGAAAAGCCTGAAAGCTTGTTGGACTACTAACCACTAACTACAAACTAAAATTTGGTTAGGAACTAGGTCTAGCCACAACCCCCTCCTAAAGTTTGGGCTCAGGCCGCCTCCGGATTGATGGATGAACTGTTACATGTATGATTCCTGGCAACAGGTTCTCCGCTGATGAGGAGGTGGTGCTGGGAATTTTAACCCAAATTCTACGGTTAGGTACTAAAAAACGCTAAAAAATCGCAAAAAATCGCAATTTTGGGCTAAACATAGTAAAAAATCGCCAATTCTGGAGTACTGTTGCTAAGTAAAATAATGATTTTAGAGTTGGTCAGGTACGGCTGCAGGTAGAGCTGGGCTGTTGCTGACGTCACGCCACCTGATGAGTGTTCATTTCATACTTAGGTATGAAGAATCCTGTCTAAACGGGAAGTCTTGTTATGAGCACACCGTACTGACACTGAGTGTTCATTTCAGTTCAGAAACCGAAAAACAACAGAAAAGACCAAATTTGGCATGATAAAACAAAAATGCAAACTGCTGTAAGTAAATTTGCATATAGAGTATATTTATGGAGCCTGTGACTGTGAGGCACTGTTGCATGCCTGTTTCGTGATTTATATCTAAAGAACACGTGTATTTCTAGTCTGAAAAGACTGAGGAAGGTGCTAGAAAATGGTTAGGAATCTTAAAACCAGTCTAGGATACTCAGAACTTGGGTTGGAGTTTTTTCCGCGATTTAGTAAAAGAATGGAAAAAATCTGAAAAAAAAACAGGCCTAAGATATTTCCGAAAAATATCCAATCCTGACATACAATCTGATTTACACAACTCCACAACCGCCACTGCTTCACACCAGGGATGTGAGGTGTTTCTTTTCCGGTGTTTTTTCCGTTTTTTATATAGTGTTTATTGATGGTTTATTGTGTTTATTGATGGTTTATTGTGTTTATTGATGGTTCTGCTAACCACATCCACATAACAGCATCCTGTCCAAATGGAAAATAATTTTATGAGCATTGTGCGTGCTGAACTCAAACTGAATCATTCCATTAACACTGTGCACACACTGTTATGGCACCTGCTACGGAAATTGACGAGTGCTCGCTCAAGCAGAACGGACAAGCTAATGGCAAACCAAATTTCACTGGAAATGATGTGTTCAGTCATGTCTCGTTAATCCAGACCTCGTTAATCTGGATATTCGTTATCCAGACAATATTCCACTCGGTCCCAATTCCCCCAGGTTATATGACTCGTTAATCCGAATCGGGATTTGTATATTCCATTAAGATTTACGGTCCTAACTTCTAATATTGTATGGTGAAGTGATAGGTCAAGCAGGATTTGGTTGACTCAGACAAAATGCATGCGCAATTTTTCAATAAAATTTTTTGAAGTAACAGAACTTTCTGTTGAGTCACAATGTGATTCTTTGCGTTTTTTGGGACTATAATCAGCTGAACTAATTGCCAGTGCATAGAAGGATTCCGGAATGTGTGAAAGACGTGGAAAGTACAGTATGTCTGGGATTTCGACCAAGTGGTGGTTTTCTAGTTAAAATAAGAGCAGAAAGTACCACATGAGACGGTTTTTGCATATTTCCTCCCTACAGCAGAATTATGACATTTTGTAATTTTGACCCCAAAAATCGGTGTTTTGGGTGTCAACATGAAAACCTATAAGTATAAGGAAGGTTTACAGAGCTTGAAAGCTGCTTTCTAAAGCACGATTATAGGAAAAGTCTGTCACCTGCTCAGTTATCAAACTTTATATGCCGTTTTGCTTGAATCACTCTCTTTTGGACAGATCAGCTTAGTCAGGCACTTGACGCCGTTTATGGTACAGGTACTTAGGGTAGTGGCACCATATGTAGAACACCTACCCATAACAAAGGGTGCCGGTACCATATGGTAGTAGTGCCATATGTGGTGTATATATACATATGTATATGGTGCGAAATTTTACTGAAGTAGTACCATATATCGTCGCCACTATGGTAAAACGAGCCAAGTAACAGAAAGTCGAAATCGAGAAAATCGCCATTTAAATATTTGTTACATTTTCGTGAATTAGCTTCAATATCAGTTTAAATATTTTTTAGCCAAAATACAAGTACATAATTGGTGTGCAAAACATTCTGCATGTGTCAGTTGTGTCAAATTACGTCAGCTAACAGGAAAAGCACAAAGCACTTGGCTCATTTTACCAGAAAAACTTGGGGTTTCCCGTGCAATTCCTTTTATTAAATGGGTTTTTTCCCTGAAAAAGGGCCAATTTTGTTTCTTTCCTTCGCCAAAACGTTTTTAGGTGCTTTAGCTATAGTTTTTCGCACTTAACTCCATTTTTTTCATTTTGTTACTTGGCTCGTTTTACCATAGTGGCGACGATATGGTACCGTTACAGTTACCAATTTAAAGGTAGCGGTACCATATATGATAATGGTACCATCACAGCGGCCGAACGTGGAGGTAAGGTACCATATATGGTGGTGGTACCATATATGGTGCTACTGTCCTAAGTTAAGTACCGGTACCATGGTACTGGCACCTTAAGGTGCCAGTATCATAAACGGCGTTAAGTGCCTGACTGTTATAAGATATTGGAAAAACAAGATCACAAGGTCTCACTGATACAAACAGTACGAAGCAGAAGTGAACAATTCATAGCAGTTTCATTTTGAGCTGCAGTCCAGAACTAATTCTCTCGCTATGGTAGAAGAGCAGGCGTGTACGTATTGTTCATCTGTGCGTTACTGAGATGTGCAGATTAGGGTAGGCAGTTGTCAGTCGTTCAATGTCAGCCACAGTCATGTTCTTTGAGTGACCATCCAGTTCTAGTATCTCTAGTCTCTGCAGCAGTGGTTGGCATTGACAGAGTTTGCTGAAGAAAGCGGCACTGTACACTCCCAATGTCAACCAAATCAAACAAGTCCAATCTTCCAGTAGAGAGAAGAATCTGTCTCTGGCAGATGGTGCATCCAAGCATGGCTGCAGTATGTAAAGAAAAGGTACACTGCCAGCCGCTTTTACACCAGACAGCAGGTGATGCACTCCCTCAGCTGGAAGTGTTTCGATGTTAGCGATGAAGAAAGACTTCAGAGCCTGGCAGTCTTTCAGCTCGTTAGCTACTGCCTTCAATTCCTCTATGTCAGCGAAATTAAGGTATAAAAGGTGAATGATCTGAACGGCCTGCTTAAGAGCTGCATCAGCTAACAAGACAGAAACTGCCTTTAATGCGCTGCCACAGTATGTACCACTGACAGAAAGCTGAGAGACAGTCAGGTGTTGCAGGTATCCGGCCAGTGAATCCACCGACCACACGTCCTCTGAGTCCCGGTCACTGTGCAGATAGATATCAACTCTGTCAACTGGCAGTCTTGAGTCCTCGAAAGCCACCTCACCTCCACTTTGAAGCCCTTCTCTGGGAACGTCAATTGTTAATTTTGAGATTCTTCTCACCCCAAGAATCAAACACACTGAAGGCAGCGAACTCAGAACTCCAACATCGAGCCTGCACAATTTCACCTCTTCACCAATCCAGGACTTGGCTTCTTCTTCTGAACAGGAAGCAATTGTGCACTCAGTGTCTGGAACTGAGTCATCTGTGCCACACAGACAGCTCAGAGAGGGAATGAGATAGAATTGCGTGCTGATACGGTAGATAGGAAGTTGACAGTCAGTCAGCTCTTTGATTATACTCAGAGTAGAGTCTAAACGAACATCCACAATTAAGCGAATCTTGTCACATAGCTTTGCTCTTAGCTCTGTTGGACAGTAAGCCAGGTGCCTTGAAAGCAACATTAGACTTTTCTCATTCGTCCAAGGAGTATCAGGAAGACCGATGTTTTCCAGCAGCCGAAGCATGCAACTCCATGCTAATGTGTTGTTTGTTTGGTACAATTCGTATGCCATTTCAAGCACAAAGTTCGCAACAAAGTCAAAGGCAGATGTGGTAACAGGGTGTCGAAGGCATTTCTCTTGAAGTTGCTTATGTACTTTCTTCACAGAGGGTTCCTTTTTCCTCCAGAGGTTCCTCCACAGACGTTGATCACGAGCACTCTGTACACACGCCCAGGTCTCAAAGATGCACACCAAAGCAGCTGAGAACTCTTGCACCGATTTATGAGGGAACTCATAGACTTTCTTTGACTTGAAAGCATCTTCGAACTTCACCACCAGCAACCCACTAGTAGAACAGAACTGAGCATTGACCTCATATAGACCCAGATCCTCTTCTGAGAAGGTCAGTTTGTCAGGAGCGCTACAGTGGCTTCCACACAAACCACCAAACGCCATGCGACAGAGGTTGTACATTGCAGTGCAATCGCAAATCTGCTCATAGCTCTGTTCAAACAGATTCGAAGGCACCACATCCAGACTGACGTCTCTCCTTTGCAGCATCTGGTCAAACAGTCTACAGTAGACCTTTGGAACACTGTCTGTGGTGTCAATCTTGTCATGCAGAATGCAGAGGTAGCACAGCAACAATGGGGTGTCTGCCAAAGAATGGAGACTGGGACTCGCATCCAATTTATCAAGCAATCGTTGGACTTTCAACAAGCGTCTTTTTTTATCTGTCTCGTTCGAGTTGAAGTATTTGCTAATGAACTCTTTGATAAGATCCTCAGTCAATGGTTCGATGACAAGTTTGGGGACAGGCAGCCGTTTCTTCTCAATGGCGTAAGGTCGACTGGTGACCAGACAACAGTGGCTGAGGTGTTTTGGGGTCTGGCTGTCAAGCAGCTTCTCCAGTTCTCCACATTCAGCCTTCTGCTTGCACTCGTCATAGCCGTCAAGCACAATCAGAACGCGTGCTGTCTTTGTACCTTCTCCTTCCTCTTCACATTCTTCTGTCCAACTTCTCTTCAGTCCTTCACTGAGCCAGTCTCTGTTGTCCCTGAGGTACTGGACCTCGTCTTGACCGATGGCTCCCCAATTGAGCATGGATTCCAGTGCCATGTCCAGAATGGTGTCTGATGGTGCATCGGGTTCTCTGAACGAGGCACAGAGTAGGAGGTGGAACTGCGGGAGACGTCCCATTGCCCAGTCGAAGGCCAGTCTTTGCTGAGTGGTGGTCTTGCCCTGCCCTGGCTGACCCACCACCACAACCAGACTGTGTGTGTTGAAGGCGTTGGTGATGCAGTCTGGGTATGAGTCCGGGTCTCTTCCATCAAACCCGTGTCCATAGGAGAGATTGATCCAGGTGTCTTCTATGGACATCGGCTCTGACAGAGGGCACGGGTGATAGTGGGAGAACTCAGAGGTGTAGAACTTCTCCAGACCGTTTGCGATCTTCTTCAGTTTGTCCATTCTTCCAATTGTTGTTCCAGAAGTTTCTCCTATAATTTTAACGCACTAAATATGTATGAGAGAGATACAGCGTTGGCCTGAAAATCTAGTATGTTTCGTTCTCAGCTTCGTTCGTTGGTTAAACAGCAGAGAAATCGTACCAGTATTGGTGGCCTTTGGTTGTGAGCACTCCGCAAAACACAAATCCACACCCAGCTCATTGAAGCAGTCCACAAGGTCACCGCTCAAACGAGCTGTGGATGGATGTCCTTGTAGGGCGTCCACTAATTCAGACAAGGAGTCCAGTTTTTTCATCAGCAAAGCATGCAACTGAACGGCCTTCATACTTGGTTCCACCTAAAGCGCTTAATTAAAAGTTTC
>JASANB010008048.1:0-24619 GCA_030248155.1 Sabatieria punctata
AGACTGTTTGTAGGAAAAGAAGCTCACCCAATCACAATGCAAGAAACAGTGGTCCCCACGAAAGCGAAGACCATTATAGAACCAATGTTGCGAAAGAAGTGACGCTGAAATAATCTCATCCACGTAAAACGAACAGGTAGATTATTTTGGCGCTTCAAAAACTCACCTTTTTAAGGCTATAACCCGCATTGAATATAATAGGCGGTAGCAGAATGTTGAAGAAGACTTCAGGCGAAAACGTGGCCTAAAGATTATTTTCACATGTTAATCGTTTCTAAAATTCTGTTACTTTGTCTTGGATAATGGCCTCGGCCTTCTGCTCGTTCGATCTCTCGGCATAGAGTCCTTCGCGAAGTTCATAATGAAGTCTGATGTCACACTGCTGAACTGTGGGAAACTGCACACGTAAATAATCCGGCACGTTTGTCATCGGTCCGTCCACTTTTATGTCCGCATCAACAGTTTCATTTTTGTTCGGAGAAATCAGATACTTGAGCATCAGACCAATTAGCATTCCTGAAACCATTGCGTCAGATATTTCTACACCGCATACGACACCGGAAGTTGCGTGACAAAAGTTGACAGTGCTAGAGGTGGCAATACAAGATAACAATTGCTAACTTGGTAACACCACACCAAGGTTTGGTAATACTAAACCATGCACAGTGTTGGCCATAAAAAAGGCCGCCTGCAGCACGCTTTCGTTATAGCACAGTTCTTTTTGGTTTTTTCGAAGTCTCTCAGCTCTACCGTCACCCTAGACCCTACTGCAGCCTTCCCTAGTTATATTATGGCCAACACTGTATTTCTTCGTTTTTCGGTCAGAATAGAGTCCAAACCATACAAGAGCCAGGGCCAGGGAGCATACATGGGCGGGGGGTAAAGGGCTCTACCCCCTCGGCCGTACATACCCCTCCCCCACCCCACCCCTCCCGGAGAGAGAGAAAAATTTCGCTTAGACAAAATAGACAGTTTTTGAACTTTTTTCGCCCCCCCCCCGAGGTCTCCAGACTCCCTCCGGAATTTTAATTTCCGGAATTAGGAATTATCTAATCATCTGCTCAACCCCTCAGCCGCCTCTTCCCACCTCAACCCCGTCAGAGCTTGAAAATTTACGCCCCCCGGCCGAAATGCTAGCCCATGCAGACATGGGCAAAGGGGGGCTGAGGGGGGTTGGCCCCCTCAGGCTCTAGCCGGCCGCTACCCCCAGGAATTTTTTTGAGGAATTTTGTAAAGAAAATTATGATAAAAATATGCCTGGATTAGGTGTAAATGAGCTCAGAATAGCTTATTTTAATGAAAAATAAGCCAAAAAACCTTGATTTTAGCCAAAAATCGGACTTTTTGGCTCACCACCCTCTCAGCCCCCTCAGGCGCTCCTACCCCCCCTCAGCCGAAATGCTAGCCCATGTCTGAGCCCATGCTTACCAAATAGCAACGGACAAACGGCATATACGGTACGGAAATTTCCGTGTGAATCATGGGGTGCAGGACTAGGCCACCCTCCAAGCAATATGCACGCTTCACTGACATACCGTAAATTAGAGTCAATCCAGACTCGTGGAAAAAGCGAAACTTCTGATGCTTGAACAACCAGACAGTGAGTACAGTGATGATGAGCAGCACTATATAAATCATAAGACTGAGACTGTCCAATTTGTGCAGTTGTAGTGCTTTCTTCTCTGCCAACTCCTCGAAAAACTGTTGGCCTTCCTGACCGGAACAGATTTTACGTTTGGCATTTTCTGTGCTCGTCGTCACAGCCACCACCGACGCAATCATCACGGCCACACACCCTGCCACTGCTACGAGACGCATCTTTGACGTACTGTGATCTGCAACGAACCTACTGCTACATAACTGGCAACCGTGGAAAAACTCAATCACAGACTACCATCAACAAGCGCCCGCGGAAGCGATTCTGAATTCATTTCCAGACACAAGCTAGCAAACTGGGTCACTACTACAGAAACGGACAGGACAAGTGCAGGTAGATTTGATCGCGAGCGGAGCAATTGTTGCCATAGAGATCGTTAGCATAAACTGCACTCGGCTTTTTCTACGCGCCAATCACATTAATGCTAATGCAGTTTGCCAACGGAAAGCGAGACCG
This sequence comes from Sabatieria punctata, assembly GCA_030248155.1. NCBI lineage: Eukaryota > Metazoa > Nematoda > Chromadorea > Araeolaimida > Comesomatidae > Sabatieria > Sabatieria punctata. The sequence goes on from JASANB010008048.1 coordinate 2,114, forward strand.
TTTGGTCTGTTTGGACACTATAATAGCCAGCCTTGTCGGAAAATTCTAGAACTCAGTGCGCGGCAACGTTTCAATGTTGCTCTCTTCAAACTTGCACGATCGTAAATCTACTGCAATTGTTTTGTTTTGGAATAAATGGTGCATGACTCTCAGCCTTAAATGCCCACCTCATGAAGGCTACTGGAAAAGTACGGGCAAGAACAAGAAGAAACTAAACAAACCGAGAGAGAGCGATTGACTGGAACCTAAATTCCCGCCGAACCGAAACTTTTTGGGATAAAAATTACTACTTGAATTAAAAATTCAATTTGCACATAACGGTTTTTCGGCAAAAGTCCCTTTCGGCAAAGCCGACTTTTGGAAGGAATTGAAAAGAAATTTTATAGGGTTTTAAAGGTATTTCTAACTGGAATATGGTTACAGCATTTTTAAGCTGAAAACAAGTTTTGTAATATCACTTTTTCCTGCCCAGATAGGGTTTAAATCATTTTCACCCCAGAAACCTAAAAGCGGTAGATAATAACCTTTTCATCTATTGTCTATACCCATCTTGGGTTAGGTGTGTTGGGGAGAATTAGGTAAGGTCAGAAATCAACTATATGCTAGCTTCCTTGTGACAGTACGCCTCCGGAACTTGCCCCTATACTGATGCATCCCCCTAGGAGTGCTTTCATATTTGGAAACAGGCCCTCCGGGGCGTGCCTATACTGATGCGTCCCTAGATGGTACTTTGATATTTGGCAAAACAGACCCCCGGGGTGTCCGATCCGATGTGCAGAGGGCCTTACGGCCCTACGCTCAGACCTATGTGGTCCATTTCGCGACCCCCGTGGTTCGCCGTCTCGGACGTTTCCCTTCTATCACTGCCAGCCACTCTAGCCATGCTGTTGGGCGCCAGGTACTAAGAGATTGCCTGGCGCGTTGACGTCATGGTGATGTCGGATTCCAACGTCCGCTTGGTGCGCCCCTGGTGTGAGAGAGGCCACCAGGCCTACTCGGTTTCCACGGACAACTCCTGACGTCGTTGATCTTCTCCTCCAACGTGGCATGCTTTGGAGCGGCTTTGGTGCAACGGCAGATCCAGTCGGTTCCCATTTTACCTACTCGCTGTCACCAGCTTTCGGCGGCCTGGGTGTAACTTTGTGCCGACGACCAACTCTTTGCGCAAGAAACTTGCCGCGCCGAGAGGATGAGCGCACGACGTCGCGCACAGTGGCTTCGCGGCCTAAACCATTACACCAACTGTGCCGGCCGGCAGGCCCGGGGCGTGCCGTGCCCTATACTGATGCGTCCCTAGGGGTCTTTTATATTTGGAAAGCAGGTCCTCGGGAGTGTGCCCTATTCTGATGCCTCCCTATGGGTACTTATTTGGAAACCAGGCCTTCCGGAGAGTTCCCATACCTTCTACTACCGCACCAATCCCCAACTGATGCGTCTGCACAGGATGATCATTAAATTTAAAAATATTAATTTTTGTTTGGAATCGGTTCCCGATTTTTCCCTCCAGCTACTCGTTATCCTCATCAATCTTTTGTTCCCGAAACCCACCGGACCTCTTCTTTTCCTCCCGAGCTATTATTTTTACGAACGATGAATTACGGTCATTCGCTTTCCTCAACTAGGGGTAGGTAATGAAATGAGCGTCAAAACACAAAACATTAAAATATCTGTAAATTAGGAAAGAAATACAAGCATATAAGCGCATATCTATCAAACACTAACAAGTTTCAAGAAGCTACTAATTCTGCGCAAGTAGCGCTCCCAACACTAACAAACTGATGATAAGCAACTGAACGGACGCTCGACCTCAGCCGAAGAAACGTCAACACGCGGCGGAGCGTTCGATATACGCATGGCAAGGGAGAGCTGAAAGTCTTAATACATTCCGCCAGACAGATACAGTACGACGGCTAGATGTACCATCTATTGAATACCAATGACCAATAGAGCATGACTAACATTTATCAGACACCTTACGCACTTTTCTATGCTTTAACTGATTGTACTCATAAATGTATCAAACTACGATATGACAAAGGTACAGTACACGATTGAATGATGTTGAGACACAAAGCAGAGAGGGAGGGTTATGAGTTTGAGCGGACCAATCCCAGCAAGGCAGGCACTTGGTGCTCGGTCTCCCCAAACAAACTCTCGTGCGCCATTCGCCACGGACGCACTGAACTCAGTCTTTCTTCACTGCCCTCCTCCTCCTCCTCCTCTTCTAAGCTGTCCGGACTGCTCACAACCGGCAAAAGCAACTTGGCACGCTCCTCTTGCTCGTCGTAAGACTGCAGGTACTTATCGGGCAACTGTTCAGCTGCAGACACTAACGGTCTGCACAGTTCTATGTTGTTGATTACGTTCTCCAGGGTCCAATGCTTCCACAGAAGTGCATGATCAAGGGTGAACTGACCTTCGCGAACCTAAAATATTTTCTACATTGAAATACAGTATAGATCAAAAAATTCCCCATCGTTTTTACCTTCACTCAAATGTTTCGTTCTCGGTCAGTTCTTTATCGATTTGGCTCACATTTTCAGCAAAAATTAACATGACAACTGGCTACAAATGGTGCAAGTTTGGTGCGAAAATTCCAACCGATGTCGGTTTTGTATGATCCAAAACTAAGAGTCAGGGTGGTCCACGAAAATTCTAATTTTTCAGGTAATTCAATGCTTTGATAAGCGTAGGAATGATTGCTGCTGCCATTGGGCATAACATACTGAACGCGCAGCCCTGTAGCTCAAAGGGCACTAAATTAGGGAATTTCAAAAACTTGACCGAAAATCTCATAGTTAAGAAATCCGGACCTTCTATATTCAAAACACGGAATCAACCAGATTTTAGCAAGAAGTTCGACAAATGAATGAACCTTACAAACTCTGTTCCACATCATCGACATTTAGTTTCTGAAATTTCCCAATATTAGTGCCCTTTGAGCTACAGCGCTGCCCGATTAGTATGTTATGCCCAATGACAACACCAATCATTCCTGCAAGATTCAAAGAGCCAGCCAGGCCCAAATTTTCGGCACAAAATTCAAATTTTGGCTGTAAATTCGAAAATTTTCACCTAAAACCTGCAGTTCTGTTGAAAAGGTTGAATTTTTAACAATAACTGCCCAGAAAACAGATTGTAACACAAATTTTTGCCAAAAAATGAAAATTTGTATTAGAATTTGCTAAAATTTTGGTTTCACTGCGTTGCCTGGCTGGAAATTGCCTGGAAGAAGGGTGCGTAGTAGCATAGGTGCCACGCATCTGGAGGCTTCCTACCAGCCTCTAGAAACGCTTAGTAGATTTTTATTTTTGTCCCTGGGCACATGACATGGATAACACTTAGAATTGCACACACAAAAATTGCTCAAATTGCCTATAAAACAGCGCTTTTAGCAGTGTTTGAGCCCGCCCGTTACCGTTGTTCAAAGATGTTTAAGTGAATTTTGGCAGAGACCCTCACCGGCCCGCTCACTTAGCGGCATCGGCACTGCTGGCGGAGAGAACTGACGATGCATCCAGCCAGACCCAAGCAAGCCGGAAAAGGGCAGTACAAGACGATACAAACGCTCGGGGTTGAGAAAAGGGCCGCAAGGCCTGATCGTAGGACTTCGGTCCCCAGGTCACATCACATCGTTATACCCCGACTTTACCTTTTGGAATTTTTGGCAGAATTTCACATAGAAACATATACTTAAACCATAGTGTAGGTAGATAGCCATACCAATACCATAAGAGAGCCCAATACATTTCGATTTTTGAGCGTTTTAGTGCCCAACGTCCCAAAATTTGGGCTCAGACCCCCCCAAGGCCAGCAGCCAGCCCCCCAACCCCCTTCGGCGAATGACCTGTTACATGTATGTACTGACTATTACCCTTCGAATCTTGGAACAGCAAGCCGACGTTCTGAGAGCAATGCCGAGTTCGTGGAGAAAGGTTTTCAAGTACCATTCGTTCTCATTGATCACTTGCGCCTCCAACCTAAACTCCGCCTTCTTGTAACGGACGCATTTGAGTCCGTAGTAGATGGCAGCCGAGTTCTCTTTCGGTCGCACCAACCCTCTCGATGTCAATTCGTAGGCTGCCTGACTCTGCAAATCAACACCGGCGTGCTCGTAGGCCAGCACAGAATAGTTCTGCTGCACACGACGCAACACCCGATTTATCATCTGAATCGTGACGTGCTCTGAAACCAATGCCTTACAGTATGTACGTGAACAAAAACTCGTCTAACGGAGCTGCAGTAAAAAACTTCTTCCAACGTCCTGTCTGTCCTCCTTCTATGTAACAAAAAAGCAAGCAGGCGTACACTGGAAGGTCTTTAGAGGACTGAACAGAATTCGGGGTCGACTACCAAAACGTGAAATTTCGGGCTAAAAATCGCTCAAAGCGCTTGCCTCAGTAAAACTGCTTAGTTTAATCTTCTCAGGAGGGAGGTCCGGGGTCAGTGTTGCCAAGTTGGGGGAATTATTTTTGCGTTTGGGTAAGAAATTTCGTTTGGGGAGCGGAGGAATAATCTCGGGAATTTTTGCGAAATCTGGCGGAATTCTAGGGGGAATTTTGTGGTCAGTTTTTTTCTAGTATTTTTAGCATTTTGCCAGTATTACAGCCAATTTCGATGATTGTAGGTGAGTATTGTTGACATTTCGCTACTTGTTTCTGCTGTTAATCACCTGCATAAGATCCTATTGGTACAGTTAAAATGCATAGGCAGGTGTGTGTAATACTGTAATTTTGCTTGGTATACAACAGCATAAGCGTACTAACGTACGTACAAGTAGAGTGTTTCGGACTTTTTAACTTTGCAAATTAGTTATCTACTCTTGTACGGTAGCAAACTGTACACTAAACTTTCAAAACTCTAATTGGTCTAGCTACAAACTTTTACTGTATTAGAATTTCCTAAAATTCCGACGAAAATAGCATTTTTCATTAAAATCAGTGTTCACATGATAATTTAAATCTTCTCAAATTTCAAGATTTTAATGAAAGCAAGTCTGATTTTTTGAGTAAAGCTGAATTGTGGTTATGTACTGACTGTTTTAGTTTTGAAAACGTTTCACTATTGTGAATCATGTCTCATTTATGCTATTGTTAACACGAACAAACCCCTCTACTACTACGTTTAACGATTTTAATTCAGTTTAAGGAAAACAGCCAAAAATGGCCTGTGCAGAGCCTACATTTCGTTGCGTTTTTCAATTTTAATTTGTAGGAAATTTATGGGGGGTTTGCAATTTTGGGGGAATTCTTGCTTTCAGACGCGGCAACACTGCCGGGATTGCCTAGCTGGTGGGGAAGACAGGTAGTACTAAGTGAGTAGAGCGAAACAAATGAGAGACTGACCGTAAGTGCTCTTTCGAACGATTTTAGTCAAATGAGTGTAGTCAACGGTCTCCCTTCCCAGTATGCCTCGTAACTCGTAGGTATTTATGTGTCTGGCGCGTCTCAGTTTGGGCAACTGGTCGCAACCGTCGTTTATGGCCATAACGCAGACTCCAGACGAGTACTTGTCCAACTGGTTGGCGGCCTCCAGATGAAAGTCCTCTGGCTGGTGTCTGTCCCCCACCACCAACGGGTGGTCGGAGTAGTCGAGAGAAGGCAGTTGCTCCACCATCTGTAGCTGGCCGGTCTCCTCGTTTGCCTCGAACAACTTGCGCACGAAAGTGCCCGGCGGACGGACCTCCAAGCTGTTCAGATCTTGACAGAGACTCTTTATCAGACTCCGCTTCGTCGCCTCCATTGTCTCGAAAGGTCGCTTGTAGATGCAGAAAACTCCGTTCAGTAGTCGCCAAGCGTCTGCTGCCTTGTGCAACTTCATTTTCAATCAATCGCGTGCCAGTTGCACGTGCATTTGATTTTTGATGACCAGAGTGCTGGGCTGGACTGGAATAAATAAAAGCAACAAACAATCCTGGCAAAAGTTAATAATAATGCAGCGGCGGCGCCAGAAGAGGTGGAGTGTTGGGAGCGGTGTGCAAAGATCTAAAAATATATTTGATCTACGGTGTCGCATTATTCAAGCAAGATCTATCGTTGTAAGACCACAGGATCGGATTTTGTATGTGGTGGGTGCTTTTTTTTGCTCCCGGATAGGTTTTTTCCTTCCCTATCCCTGCCATCTGCATCTACCTTATATGTGTTTCCGTTCAAATAGGCACATAAACCAGAATTTAAAAAAATCATGTCTCGTTAGTCGTTAATGACTTAGGAGGAGTGAGCGTGATCAAACAGACGTCAGAACCAGAAGTTTCCATGTCGGAGGAAAAGCAGACACGGGTTAGTTTGCTCTCTGCTCACTTGGACGAACTGCAACTTCGAGCTGCCAAGAATCAAGGTGTGGTTGATTTTCGTGTAAAAACTATGCTAGGGTAGGTACTGCATGAGAAACGTTTACGGTTAGGAAAAGTGATAAGCAAACATAACCAAAAGTATCTTTTACTTAAATAATCGTATTTCGTAATCGTAGTTAGTTTTGTTATATCATTGAAGAAACTTTTGGACTGTAGTGCCTTTACAGTCGAAGATTTCAGCTATGATACAGTACTATAGAGGTTTGCTGAGTGTTTCTCTACACCCCGAGACTGTGGCTTTTACCAGAAACTATTTGCCGAAGGCTAAACAGTGCGTCGACTGCGCTCACAAACGGTCGAGTGTTCGTGACTTTGTGGTGAGAACCAACCAGGTGTGAGGACGGTTTTTACTGAAGTTTAGTTTGGTTTGCGCGTACCTACTTTTCAGAAACTGCAGTCAACGATGAGAAAATTTGATGTTAAACAGCCAGATTGGGACAAGAAATAAAGTTTATGGCCTCTTTTATTGTGTTTGATGGAACGCGAATACAATACTAAACGAATTTTCTGTTGTTCGTTTTTGGTCAGTAAATTGTTTCTGTTCTTTTTGTTGAACCCATCATTAGAATTCGTTTCGCGGGTTTTTGGACGGCAGCAACTTTTTCCATCAGTCAGAACGACTGTTACTAATTTGCAGGAACTGGTTTTAATTAGAACATGACAGGCCAGCACTCACTTTCAGGGCTCGTTTTTATCTTCTTGCCATTTTGTTCTTGTCGTGTTTGCTATGCGGTTTGCGCTAGCATTCTCGGTGTTAGAATGCTTGCTTTCCACCGCCACAGTGCTGAAAGCCATAGAGTACACAAACCACCGCCAGAAACTATTGTACAACTTGTTTGTAAACTACAATCCTGAAATACGACCAGTTCGAAACAATTCAGACGCACTCCCGGTTGTTATGCAGCTTGTTTTGAAGCGGGTGCTTCGAGTGGTGAGTTGGAGTCTGTTCGCCCAACCACTAAATGTGTTCTTATGTTCAAATTATGCTCAGGACTCCAAACGACAACAGTTGAAGCTTGGAGTCGTATGTTTTGGACGGACGATAATTTGCAGTGGAATAAATCAGACTACAACGGAACAACTAGAATGACAGTACCGGCAACCAGAGTATGGACCCCCGATGTGTTTTTACTAGAGAGGTGTGTTTTGTTGTCTCAAAAATTTTTGAGCATTTTTTATTTTTTTGCAAGTCATGAAAACCGACCGACCGACCGACCGACTGCGAGTGTAAGTCATTCTAGTGAGGAGATGGACCAATCGAAGGAAACCCGTCCAATGCCGGTAACCTTATTTTCGTTCGAGGAACAAAACACCACAGTGGTAAAGTGGCTGAGACCAGCCATTTTTCTGCTGCCGTGTCGCGTCACGGTGCGCACGTTTCCTTTCGACTACGTGATCTGCGAGATGCATTTGGCTTCGTGGACGCTGTCTAGGGAAAAAATTCGCCTCGAGCTCCCAGAGAATGAGCCTGGTGTAATAGTGCAAGACAGCTTGAAAAGCAACTTGGAATGGAGATTTGTTGACGCCAAGCTCGAGCCATACTTACACGAAGTTGAAGTTAACGAACAAGGTTTCCATGACTTCTGTTTTAGCGCTAGAACAATCTACTAAGATAGCGGCTTTGTTTGTAGACCGCAGTAGTGTACAGATTGCTACTCTTCGTGGTCACCTGATTCTACAGCGAAGGGCCAGATACTACATCACCTCTCTGATTGTTCCCACTCTCATTGCAGTTCAGTTGTCGTACTTTGCTATGTTTCTATCGGCTGATACCACCGGTGATCGCAGCGAAACCATAACTATGGGTGTTATCACTGTGCTTGGAATATCCTTTTTTCTGGTTGCAATCTCTGATATACTACCAAAGGCTTCTGACCCATCGCCTATTATTAGTAAGTGGATGCGGTCTGATCTGATCTGATTTTCTGGAGACTAAATATTTGATCAATTTTTGTCATATTTTATTTTAAAATTTCTAACTCTTGAGGCTCGCTTTTCTATGTACGTACGTTAGAGATGTGCACGGGCCGGGCGTGCCCGTCAACGATTTTGGACGGGCCGGGCCGCCGTTCCTGAAAGCCGTCCACAGTAACGCACAGCCGGCGGGCGCGGCCTCTGGGCCAAAGAGGAATACGCGCCTCCAGTTTACGCCGCACCTAACGCAGCTTCCGACGCTAAAAAAAGTAACTACAGTCCACTTCCTGCTCTTGACTTGGTGTTCTTGTTCTGTGTTTCTTCTCTCTATCTGCGCTAGCTCTGCTTTGTAGTAATGGAAACTTATTCTATTATGAAACAAGAAATTGGAGGTTTTCCTGCTCATCAAAATTCTCTGCACGATTGTTCGAGTCTGAATGACGGTGAATACAGTATCCGTGCTTGTCAGATCGTAAATTAATGGAATGCGGTCCCCATAAATAGGGAGATCACTACTTGCGCCGATTAGTGCTTTGAGTGTGTACATTTTGGCCACTTCTTTGTTCCACAATGGCCACCGTCCTTGGGCTTGTACGAATATTGTTATATTAATGCTTAATCGATAGCTAATCGTCATATCTACCCATATGCTCGTGGGCAGACATATCCGTCGGCAGACTCGAATGCTACGATTGTTTTAGTAAGTGGCGGTTCCGGGGGAAATCGGCCGATAATCGATGAAGTAAGGCGATATGACGAGCGCGTAATCTGAGATAGCATGCAGTAATTGGTTGTGGATGTGCTGGTGCATAAAACAATAATGTACAAGTCAAAAGTAGTTGTTTGATACCGGATTTGGTCATATTTGTTAAAGATTTACAATTTGGGTGCGCACGTTTTACATTCTTTTGTTCAAGACCAAAAAAACGTATCTAAGGTAAAGCTGAATATAGCATGCAGTAATTAGATGTTGATGTGTAAAATAATAACCAGGAGATCGTCAGCAGTCGTTTGATACCACATTCAAAATTCTGTGTTCAAAATTTGAAATTCGAGTGATCTCCCCAACTGAGAACGATCGCAAATTGCTGTCTCCCTGAAGCCATTCCAAAGTGCGGACTAGAATAGGAGTAAATCGAGTACTAGAATTCCCGCCATCTGCTATCCGTTTTAAATTTTCATAATAGTTTGAACTCACCCTCAGACATGGGCAAAGGAGGGCTGAGGGGGTTAATACCCCTCGGGCTCTGACCTACCTCCCCTCCCCTCCCCTGTGGTCTGTGCAAGCCAATGTTGCTGTTGGTGCCAAAAAGTTCCGTAAATAACATGTATAAGGTGACGTGTTTTTCAGTCTAGTTGTTAAATGTGCCGTTTTCTTGTACCCAGCATCTGTGGTAAACTTGTTAGCCAGTTCATTTCATGTCCTCTATCTCTTTTAACCCAGGCGAAGTTTGAAAATGTTCCGTCTGCGTTTGCCTGCAGGTTCTTTGTCGTTGTCCTATCGTCCAGCTTGTCACGGTGTAGCAGGTGATGCTCAACAACAAAGTCCTTTTATGCCAAGGCAATGACGGACCATCAACTATGCCAGTATACAACTAAGACTGGCCACAACACACGCAACTAAGAGAGAGCAACCCAGAGTCAACCGCAAGGCAGGCACGCGTGAAGAGAGAGTGATTAGTTTGACCGCTGCCTTGGCCTTGCGTTTGGCGCTACGTTACACAAACTTACAGACTAGGGCTGGCCGACACCCCATGTCGCGCCAACCGATCAATAACACGACAGGACCGGCCGATCTAACAAACAAGACAAGGCATGTACGTACAGACTCTACATAGTCGTACATATCAGAAAACACGCGTTCGCATTTCGAAACATCTATAAACTTGGCATGGGTCAGTTGCCGACGCACCGGCTGGTACCGCAACAGCTACTGTCTATACGGTCGCTATAAGTGGCGTCTTGGCACCGAACCGGCGCTGCCGTTGCACCTAATGACAGCAAAGGCGAGGGTTGTTTGTAGACAGGGCTACCCCCATTGAAGGGCTCTGAAAAAGAGCGAGGGGTGTCCTGAGCTGTCCGAAAGATCAGTGGAACTCAAAAACAAACAAATAATACCGTGGTACCAAGAAGAATTATGTTTTTTCGGAGGTCCAGCTGTTTGTTCAAATACTTGATATGTAGTTGGCCGTTTAATATTTGAAGTCCGAAAACTATAAAATTTGGGAAGAGGGAGTTAGCGAAAATAATAGTAATTAGGGGAAGAATCGGAATTAGGTAGTCGGCGTTCAGAAAACGGCCAATAAGCTTTCATAGCATTCCTCCAATCTAAAATCAATGCAAAACAAACAATTGCAGCAATGCACGGCAAAAGTGGTATGTACATGGTACTACGGATTATTGTTATTGATTATTGTCTTTTGTGGGGTCGTTGATTGCGTGCAGATAGATTAGTAGGTAAACATCCCATTTCGTGCCCGTCTGAACTCATCGCAACGTTTGAGGGACTAATTGTTTTAATACTGTAGGTAGTAGGTTCCCATTATTCTGCTTCTCATTCATTCATTGCATATACTGTAAATCAATCCAGTATAGAAGCGAAGCAAAACAAGAATCGTAATCCTGGCGCAGAAAGAAGTGCAAAACCTTGTGCCCATCGGGCCTTCGCGTCGTTCGTTATTTTCTTCTGTTTGTGCACGCGCTTACGGCGTAAACTGGAGCGCCTCGAGGCGCGTATTCTTCTTTGGCCCAGAGGCCGCGCCCGCCGGCTGTGCGTTACTGTGGACGGCTTTCAGGAACGGCGGCCGGGCCGGGCACCATTTTCAGGCCCCCCGGGCCGGGCCGGGCCAGATTTTTGATGCCCGTCGGGCATGTATAAGGAACAGCAGAATACAAAAAAGAACACCTTGATTAGCTTAGCATTGCCCCAAATGAATTCAAAATACGCGCCGTCCTACCGTATGCAGAATTAATTTAACAGTAATTTCAGCCTTGGTGCCGTTCGTACACAAGCCTTTACCCCACCTGCCGACCAACTTAATTTTAAGCCTCAATTTGGAGCTCGGCTTAGATTCAAGTGCACACTTTGATTTATCGGGTTGAGCTTCTGCGTCTGGCTTTAAAAAGAGTGTCAACCACCTCCACTGCCCTGGATATGTAATGTACATTGTATGGTATTAGTACATTGCGTATCATTATCAATGACAAAAAACCCAATATCCAATTCCTGAAAAACAACCCAATACCAGTTCGCACTCTAATTAAAAGCAAGCATTAATTTGAAATTCGCAGATTCGCAGTTTTAAGAGCCGGTTTTTCTAGGAATCGACTTTTGCTCCTTAACCTCCGGACAAATCTCAACTTTATGTCTCCGATTTGGCTAAACTTTTGTATTTTGGTATAATTTAACATAAAAAGATGTTTTATCACCTTCCTGGTCGTTTTTGTGAGAGTCAATTTTTCGACCGAACCTCAGATCTCGGCTTATAACTCTGGAACCAGTGAACGTATAAACTTGCGGATTGCATATTTATAATCACATGAGCGTTCTCTTTTAAACGATACCCTACATGACCAAATTCCAGACAAAAAAAATTTTTCGAACCCCTTCTGGGTCAAATTTGACCCCCCCAAAGGTATTGACCCCCACTTTTTTATTTCATAAAAATGTAGCGCTATCTATTTACTTTTGATAGCACAAAAAAAATCGAGAAAAAAAATACACATCTAATTGAGTTTTTGGGCCTTGAAAGTTGTCAGGTCGAAACTTTGTCCAATAAAAGATTGCCTTGTAAAGAGCATATCTTTGTCAAGTTTGAACCGAGTTCAGTGATTTTTTGCACACATATTGCACTGTGTCGCTGACACATACTGCACAAATCTGACCTTGCTGGCTCTTGCTTGGCGCCAGTTCTACACTTCTTGATCACATTTCAAGATACATTAGTTTACAAAGCAAATAGAATTTCCTGATAATCTCCAGTATCTTCCTGATAATTTGACAGTTGCGACTTTGTTACTGTGTTTTTTGCCATCTTTTCACTAGTTACATAGCTACTACATGCCTACAATTAGACATCTATCTGGCCTGTATCAAGGTTCGGCAACGACAGAGACAGCATATTTGTGGTTTCGCTGTTTCGCTGACAGCATAGTATACAGTAGTGCACAAAAAAAATGTCCTCTCCACTTTTTCGGGTTCACTAAAATAACTGTTTTTCACTCAATTCTCAACGAATTTGAACCAAATTTTCAGGGTAGGTGCCCAGTTAGTCCGGCTACTTGTGTTACAGTTTCGGCGCGAAAATTCAAATTTTGGCGGGAAATTTAAACGAAAATACGAAAATCATATGGTCTCATAAAAACGGCTCTTACTCAAGAAATACAAAAGCTACGCCCGTGAAATCACGGCCGCTTATAGACTCAATATAGTGCAATTTTATGTAGAAGTTTCAAAACCCTCGCTCAAAGTACGCGCGAGAATCCGATTTTCAAAGTTGGCAAAAAATTGGGATTTATCCATTTCCAAAGCTAACATTTTGAAGTTCACTAAAATTGCCCGTTTTCAGTCAATTCTCTGCCAATCTGAACCAAATTTGCAGAGTACGTGCCCAATGGGTCTGGCTAACTCTGCTAGAATTTGGGCGCGAAAATTCAAATTTTGCCGGGAAATTTAAACGAATATGTGAATATCATACAATGGTCTCATAAAAACGGCTCTTACTCAAGAAATACAAAAGCTATTCTGGTGAAATCACGGCCGCTTATAGACCCAACATAGTGCAGTTTTATATAGAAGTTTCAAAACCCTCGCTCGAAGTACGCGCGAGAATCCGATTTTCAAAGTTGGCAGAAAATCGGCATTTATCCATTTCGAAAGCTAACATTTTGAGGTTCACTAAAATTGCCTGTTTTCAGTCAATTCTCTGCCAATCTGAACCAAATTTGCAGAATAGGTGCCCAATGGGTCTGGCTAACTCTGCTAAAATTTCGGCGCGAAAATTCAAATTTTGGCGGGAAATTTAAACATTAGTAGGAACAATTTTTGCAAGATACTTTGTAGTTTAAATTTCCCACCAAGATTTGAATTTTCGCGCCGAAATTTTAGCAGAGTTAGCCAGACCCATTGTGGCACCTATTCTGCAAATTTGGTTCAGATTGGCAGAGAATTGACTGAAAACGAGGAATTTTAGTGAACCTCAAAATGTTAGCTTTGGAAATGGATAAATCCCGATTTCCTGTCAACTTTGAAAATCGGATTCTCGCGCGTACTTTGAGCGAGGGTTTTGAAACTTCTACATAAAACTGCACTATGTTGGGTCTATAAGCGGCCATGATTTCACCGGAATAGCTTTTGTATTTCTTGAGTAAGAGCCGTTTTTATGAGACCATTTTATGATATTCACATATTCGTTTAAATTTCCCGCCAAAATTTGAATTTTCGCGCCGAAATTCTAGCAGAGTTAGCTAGACCCATTGGGCACGTACTCTGCAAATTTGGTTCAGATTGGCAGAGAATTGACTGAAAACGGGCAATTCTAGTGAAGCTCAAACTGTTAGCTTTGGAAATGATGATAAATCCCGATTTTTTTGCCAACTTTGAAAATCCGATTCTCGCGCGTACTTTGAGCGAGGGTTTTGAAACTTCTACATAAAATTGCACTTTATTGGGTCTATAAGCGGCCTTGATTTCACGGGCGTAGCTTTTGTATTTCCTGAGTAAGAGCCGTTTTTATGAGACCATATGATTTTCGCATTTTCGTTTAAATTTCCCGCCAAAATTTGAATTTTTGCGCCGAAACTGTAACACAAGTAGCCAGACTAATTGGGCACCTACCCTGAAAATTTGGTTCAAATTCGTTGAGAATTGAGTGAAAAAGAGTGATTTTAGTGCACCCGAAAAAGTGGAGAGGACATTTTTTTTGTGCACTACTGTATGACTGTCCTGGGACAAGCTTAAGTTATAAATACAATGATAAGAACAGTTGCAGTTTGTTGCTAAGTTGTACTTAAGAAAATTAACCTACATGAGTTCGTATTTAGAAAGAGGAGCAATAGCCACGCTAAAGTTTGTTGCTGCTGCATACAGCATGAACCCATGAGAGTGTTTAGAAACAAGTAATAGTCAGATTCAATTAGCTAAAGTGATGCAGCAAGCATGAAAGCCATGCACTGACTTTGTTGCTATTGATCATGTTCAAGGCAGCATTATAGCAGCATTTCATGCTGGAAACTGTACCAGTTGCTTTCAACGTAGCATGGAATTCCGTGGAATTGGTGGAAAGGTTAACAAACTGTTTGTTGATGCTCTGAACACTGTATGGCCACCTCTGAAAAAGCAGTTATACCACACATCAATTGAATTCCCACTATATAGTATAACTTTCACTGGTCACTCATTTGGAGGTGCTCTAGCACTTATTGCATAATCTGACTTAGCATTTACTATACCTGTATTGCAACAAAGAATGTCTAGTTGTAGGCATGTAGTAGCTAACTAGTGAAAAGATGGCAAAAAACACAGTAACAAAGTCGCAACTGTCAAATTATCAGGAAGATACTGGAGATTATCAGGAAATTCTATTTGCTTTGTAAACTAATGTATCTTGAAATGTGATCAAGAAGTGTAGAACTGGCGCCAAGCAAGAGCCAGCAAGGTCAGATTTGTGCAGTATGTGTCAGGGACACAGTGCAATATGTGTGCAAAAAATCACTGAACTCGGTTCAAACTTGACAAAGATATGCTCTTTACAAGGCAATCTTTTATTGGGCAAAGTTTCGACCTGACAACTTTCAAGGCCCAAAAACTCAATTAGATGTGTATTTTTTTTCTCGATTTTTTTTGTGCTATCAAAAGTAAATAGATAGCGCTACATTTTTATGAAATAAAAAAGTGGGGGTCAATACCTTTGGGGGGGTCAAATTTGACCCAGAAGGGGTTCGAAAAATTTTTTTTGTCTGGAATTTGGTCATGTAGGGTATCGTTTAAAAGAGAACGCTCATGTGATTATAAATATGCAATCCGCAAGTTTATACGTTCACTGGTTCCAGAGTTATAAGCCGAGATCTGAGGTTCGGTCGAAAAATTGACTCTCACAAAAACGACCAGGAAGGTGATAAAACATCTTTTTAGGTTAAATTATACCAAAATACAAAATTTTAGCCAAATCGGAGACATAAAGTTGAGATTTGTCCGGGAAGAGTCGACCCTTAGAAAAACCGGCTCTTAAAATGCCAACTTCCAAAGCTTAACATGAAATTTAGCTTTTAATCTGAAA
Source organism: Sabatieria punctata (assembly GCA_030248155.1). NCBI lineage: Eukaryota > Metazoa > Nematoda > Chromadorea > Araeolaimida > Comesomatidae > Sabatieria > Sabatieria punctata. The sequence goes on from JASANB010008048.1 coordinate 17,657, forward strand.
ATTCATGCCAAATTTTCAAAAATTTAGTAACACAAAGCAAAATTAACGGGCCGGACAGGGCCGGGCCGGATTTTGGGCGGGCCGGGCCGGGCACCATTTTCAGGCTCCCCCGGGCCGGGCCCGATTTTGATGCCCGTCGGGCATGGCGGGCCGGGCATGCCTCACCTGATCGGCCCGCCGGGCCGGGCCGGGCCGGAAAAAAGGTGCCCGTGCACATCTCTAACGTACGTACATTAAGTACGTGGTTAGTGTGTTTTCGATGTAAAACAAAAAGGACACATTTCAGACAATTTTTACCTCGCCCAAATGGTATGTTTGAGCGTGGCGATGGGGATTTCAATGGCACTGATCTATCTGAAAATCTACGGTAACCGAGGTCCAGCTGTTCCTCCCTGTCTGCGGATAGTGTTTTGCTTGCCACAAGCTCGACCGAACGCTACCAATAGAATCCAGAACGAAACAGACTTCAGCCCAGCAACTAATGGACACCCATCTGCTCACGCTATTACTGCAAAGGTAGATTTTCAGTTTCGAGCAAGGCGCAGAAGAGTAACGTTTCTTATCGTACCTACAATACGTAGCGAATTTGTATAGCATTTCGGCCAACGCAAACAACACCAACACCTGAGTCGGAGTTTGACATGGCGAAAGATCACCAAAAATGCAAAACTCATCTGCAGACTACTGTCGGAATTGAGCAGAGTAGCTCAAGCTAACGAAAGGGCTGAGTCCAATTCGATGTTATGGGAGAAAGTGATCAGCAGACTGCAGATTGCGCTACTGCTGCTGTTTACACTTATTCACGGCTCAATTGTAACTGCTTTCCTCCGTTTCACATGGTCTGTGTCTCTAAATCAGGCCATTGAATTGTGACTGCTTCTCATGAGCTTGTGCTCTTATTGTCAAACACTTTTCTTGATTCAGTAAAAATGCCCTCTATGTTCTTAAACTAACGTCGAGCACTTTGAATCCCGGGTCGTTCCAGTTATTCATCCGGCACTATGCCATTTCTAAACATATTTTTTAACGCAAGCCTAAGCTGAAATCAGAGCTTGTATGTGGTCAGCGGGTGGAGCAATGAGCCTCCTCTAGAGCAGTTTGTTTTTATAAGGTTTTATTCAGCAGCTCAGTGGGTTGACTGTCTATTAGAAAATCTCGCAAGCTGCACTATCAGCAGTCAGCGTTTTTCGGTTTGTAAGTTGATCCAGTAGTGATGCAACGGATCAAAGGCGATGATTCGTTTGCTGACTGGTTTCAGCTGGTACCCTCTATGCCGGTTACGCATCAAGTGTTGCAGCAGCTGCGCCGGTGTCATCAGAAACTTGATCGATCCTGTACTCTTCGTTTTACTCTAGAGCTTACAAACATTTTTACGCCGATTACCTTGGCCGGCGCTGAGCTCGGAAACCAGAACGCTTACGACCAGCAGTAGCACGCAAGAAGGGTACATGTTTACCAGTGCCGAGCGTGACGTTACTAACAAGGTCAGACGAGCTAATCGAATTACAGAAGGTGTCTGCCGCAAGATAGTTAACGATTTTTTAATTAGACTACTAATGCATTATTCTCACACAATGCTGATGATGCGTTCAAGCTAAGTGCGACAATCTCATGCGGCGCAAGTTGTTAGGTGTTAGTCGCAGTCGCTTTTCTCTTTGCTCGGCCAGCAACTCTCTAAGCAAACTCGGTTGCGTCATGAAACGCTTGGACAGCTGTGCCTTGAAGGCGTTTAGGTACTTCTGCATCATTCCCGGGTTGCCGACCACCATGCGTTTGTCTTTCGAGCCGTCAAGATACTTGTCCATCATGTCCGGTTGACCAAGGATCATGCGTTTTTCGGCTGAGTCGTCTGACAGGAACTTTTGCAATTCCTCCCCTCTGATCCGCTTCTTCATTTCATAAGGGTGGTAATCCCCTGGATGAGTGCTTGCTGAAACAGAATAAGCTATGTAGACCGAATTATATTTTTATATCACCACGCTACGTACGTAGCGTTTGACTAGATTTAGACGCTCTGTCTTTAGGAGATTGTTCTCGACAATACACGCTTGCCGAATTAGAGGCGGATTGGAAACTGGCATTTAGTGTTAGCAAAAATCGAACCTTTGATAATGAAGACACTGAAAATCAGAGCAAGAAGCATATGCATATTGGAACAGTCGTTCAGGAGCGGAAGGGACACACTAAGTCGCGACTCGATTTTGCTGAAAATGACCGGAACGAATTTTCCATAATCCTTAGCGTAATATGATCGATTGGACCGGAAAGCCGTTTGGAAGAATTTTCTACAGTCATTGAGTTAAGTATTGTCTTTGATTGGTTGGCGGAACCCGTGTCTGCCGGAAGCAACTGTTCCACTTTCCTAGACGTTCATACTACGCTAAACACCGGCCGTGGCAAAAAAGATTTGTATCTGACAATGGCAAGTAGGTCTTCGCAATTAAGGTTGCGACCCAAAGGCGCAAGCGGTCCTATTTTTGGGCTGTAATTTTTATCCCCTATTGCAGGCCAATTCCGAATCAGGACAAAAAGATGCGTTTCAAAAGCAACACATCCCGCCACTCTCAGGTCACGCGCCCAGCTCTGAGAAATGGCCAACAAAAGAAAGTATGATATTGCCAAATTTAATGTTACCCATGCGACCTACCAAATATAAGCCCCGACAAACGGCCGAATCCTTCACAAAAGTCTACTGATTCCTGACGTATTTCCTTTCCTGCATGGCCCGATACTTTTTTGTTGCTCTTTTCGTTTTGTCCCTTAGCGTCGATGCAGCGAGAGGTATGTATGTATTCGTTTGTTTCAATGAATTAAAAATTTAAAACTACTCTAGTTTGTCGCGGAAAACTGTCTTTCGGTCTGAGGCCAGCCGATTACGTAGATAACACGGAATCTCGGGGCGTTTACTTCGTTCAGTCCGGCTCGCATTCTCTACAGCTGTGTGCCCGGTTGTGTTTCCGAGCTCAGTTCTGTCGAACGGCCCTCTTCGATCCCAAGTTGGGAACCTGCGCCATCTCATACTTCGGCCGACGCTCTTGCTACGATGCGGCGCTGAAGAAATCGCATAACTACGCTCCCAAATCGCCAGTTGTCATCGATTGCCTGACTTGCACCGAAAACTGTAAGCCGGAGTATATAGCTCCGTACCGCACTTTACCTCCACTAGATCCGATTACACATATTCCTTTCGTAACGGCGCGAAATTCAAGAATAGAATTGTACACGTACTCCAGAGTTGTGCATCTTTCACACAATTTTCAGTATCACTGAGCACAGTTTGAAGGAAAACTCTGCCTTGATGTTTCAACAACTCCTATTACGTTATTACGTAACTTTAGATGAGCGGTTGATCGCAACCACCACGGTGACTACAACCCAAGCTACTACGTTAGCACCACCTCCGACAAGGTCCTCGCTAGACTGTCAGCCGAATGGTCCTATCGCACCTGAGTATCCTGAAGGTCTGTGATCTGAATCAATATCGCGCGAATCAGGTGTATAGAGTGGTTGTAGGAAACTCGGACCACTGTTTTCGAGAGGTTCCGCATTACCACTACCATTTTGGTCTTGTCACTGCTATAGAATCAGCGGTTTCGCTCGACTACTGCAAGTGTGCGTGCGTCTACAGCATGGCCAAATATGGATTCCGCTGCAAAAGTTTCCAGTTCTATTTTGGGCCCAACGTGTGTCTACTCCACCGAAATTATAAAGGAGTACAAGCTAAAGCCTCCTTTAACGGACAGCACGTACGGGGTCTTCTCCCTCGCAGTTACTTTGACTTCAGCTGCTTTATAAGAGGTGACTTGTCTGCTTTATGTACACCTAGACAGCTGTGAACTCATGAATTTGCATAGTCTTCTTTCTATTTAAGGTTACCGTTCTCCTCGAGCGTTTGCTTCTGAGACGAGCAACTATGCAAACCAAATTTGTGCACCATTGGGGTTCTCTGGCACACCTTATTGATTTGGTAATTGAACGTACAGTATAGTTCCAGTGTCGCACCGAAGGAACTCTTCACTGCTGCTGATAACTGAAGCGGAGGAAGTGAGAATAACATTCAAATGCAAATTCAAAATTCCTTGTTGACTAAAACTATTGAACTTTTCCGTCAAAATTCCTTGGCACGCAGGTCCTAAGGCAAAATTTTCTCACTGTAGAAGAACCAAACATATGAAGCAGTTTCACTCTCCCCCAGAAACCTCTCGGCGTGCAACTGTGCAGTATAGTGTAATGTACATACTATGTTGAGCAGCAACATAAACAGTAATGTTTTTTCGATCTATTTCAGCTCACATGTACGAAGTTGCTTGTGAATTCGCTTGAGAAAGCCAATCAGCAAATTTATTGAAACGTTGTATATGAATCGCTATTGTTGTGTAGTATAAGAACCCGATGTGAAAATCTGATTAGAAAAGAGGCTCTATGTATAGGCCTTTTTCTCTTCACAAAAGACTATACGTGTTCTGCAAAACCTAATAAATGGCTTCGTTTTCGTATGGGCTCCGTTTCTAGTGTCTTTCAGTGCCGTATGTTTGCAGCTGTTCGAAGATCCCCATGCCACAATATGCGAACATACGTTTTGGTAAGACAGATAAAAGTGCGAATGAATGGTGCTTAAAAGTTTCTGACGACGATTGAAAATGCACCCAGCGCCAAGGCTGTATGCCCTGAATGCCCGAATTGCTTCACCTTCATAAACGAAGATATTAAACTCTGCCATCTCTCAACAATTTTCTCCCGAGATTTCATACCATTGCTTGCAGTTGTTGTAGGTTGAAAATTAGAGACATGAGTTCATGAATCATGCAGAGTGTAACAAATAGAGCAAGAGATTACTTTTTCATTGATTGTTGGTTGAAACGGTGGTGCCCAAGTGATAATTTGCTATTTGTCTAATGATTTAGCGACCGGTTAAAGCGGTCAGTTGCAGAAATGGCGCTCCGGGGCCGACCAATTGACATTCAGAGGCCCTAAAGTGCCCGTCTACATACCCTAACCCCCAGATATGATTATACCAATCGAAAGAGAATTGTTTAGCGCATCTTTTAAGCGTGTTAATCGACGTTTCCTACGACAAAAATTGGCGTTTTCTCAGCTTTGAAAAATTCAAAACGCGAAAAAATGCAATTTTCAAAGTTTTTCGAAAAAACGCGTACCACCACGAAATTCAGCGTGCCTTTTTACATACAGTAGTGCACAAAAAAAATGTCCTCTCCACTTTTTCGGGTCCACTAAAATCACTGTTTTTCACTCAATTCTCAACGAATTTGAACCAAATTTTCAGGGTAGGTGCCCAATTAGTCCAGCTACTTGTGTTACAGTTTCGGCGCGAAAATTCAAATTTTGGCGGGAAATTTAAACGAAAATGCGAAAATCATATGGTCTCATAAAAACGGCTCTTACTCAAGAAATACAAAAGCTACGCCCGTGAAATCACGGCCGCTTATAGACCCAATATAGTGCAATTTTCTGTGGAAGTTTCAAAATCCTCGCTCAAAGTGCGCGCGAGAATCCGATTTTCAAATTTGGCAAAAAATCGGAATTTATCCATTTCCAAAGCTAACATTTTGAGGTTCACTAAAATTGCCCGTTTTCAGTCAATTCTCTGCCAATCTGAACCAGATTTGCAGAGTACGTGCCCAATGGGTCTGACTAACTCTGCTAGAATCTGGGCGCGAAAATTCAAATTTTGGCGGGAAATTTAAACGAATATGTGAATATCATAAAATGGTTTCATAAAAACGGCTCTTACTCAAGAAATTCAAAAGCTATTCTTGTGAAATCATGGCCGCTTATAGACCAAACATAGTGCAGTTTTATGTAGAAGTTTTCAAAAGCCCTCACTCAAGAAAGTAGCGCGTGAGAATCCGATTTTCAAAGTTGGCAGAAAATCGGGATTTATCCATTTCCAAAGCAATATTTTGAGGTTCACAAAATTGCCGTTTTCAGTCAATTTCCTAATCTGAACTAAATTTGCAGAATAGGTGTCCAGTGGGTCTGGTTAACTCTGCTAGAATTTCGGCGCTAAAATTCGAATGTTGGCGGAAAATTTAAACTAGAAAGTATCCTGCACAAATTGTTCTTACTAATGTTTAAATTTCCCGCCAATATCTGAATTTTCGCGCCGAAATTCTAGCAGAGTTAGCTAGATCCATTGGGCACCTATTCTGCAAATCTGGTTCAGATTGGCAGAGAATTGACTGAAAACGGGCAATTTTAGTGAACCTCAAAATGTTAGCTTTGGAAATGGATAAATTCCGATTTTCAGCCATTTTTGAAAATCGGATTCTGGCGCGTACTTTGAGCGAGGGTTTTGAAACTTCTGCATAGAATTGCACTATATTGGGTCAACAAGCAGCCATGATTTCACCAGAATAGCTTTTGTATTTCTTGAGTAAGAGCCGTTTTTATGAGACCATTTTATGATATTCGCATATTCGTTTAAATTTCCCGCCAAAATTTGAATTTTCGCGCTCAAATTCTAGCAGAGTTAGCCAGAACCATTGGGCACGTACTCTGCAAATTTGGTTCAAAGGGGCAGAGAATTGACTGAAAACGGGCAATTTTAGTGAACCTCAAAATGTTAGCTTTGGAAATGATGATAAATCCCGATTTTTTGCCAACTTTGAAAATCGGATTCTCGCGCGTACTTTGAGCGAGGGTTTTGAAACTTCTACCTAAAATTGCACTATATTGGGTCTATAAGTGGCCGTGATTTCACGGGCGTAGCTTTTGTATTTCTTGAGTAAGAGCCGTTTTTATGAAACCATATGATTTTCGCATTTTCGTTTAAATTTCCCGCCAAAATTTGAATTTTCGCGCCGAAACTGTAACACAAGTAGCCGAACTAATTGGGCACCTACCCTGAAAATTTGGTTCAAATTCGTTGAGAATTGAGTGAAAAACAGTGATTTTAGTGAACCCGAAAAAGTGGAGAGGACATTTTTTTTGTGCACTACTGTA
>JASANB010008049.1:0-18304 GCA_030248155.1 Sabatieria punctata
TATGGTATCGGAACCTAGGCTAGCGGCACCATGTGGTACCGGTGCCTAGCACAAGTAACAGCTCTGGGTGGACCGACCTGGGGGAGGGGGGTAGGAGGAGTTTTTCCTCAGGTGGGGGTCGAGGGGGTTTCGCCGAAAGGGAGCCCAGAGTTTGAAAAAGCTCCAAAACACCTGGAAGTGCGTTTTAGCGCGTTTTTTTCAGTAAGAATGCTTAAAATAGCTATTTTAACCTACCAAATAGCGTTTTAGAGCTAAACCTGACAAAAAAGGCTTCCAAAAACCCCGATTTCTCTTTTAAGATTTAAAAATATCAGCAGTGGAAGCGCCAAATTCAGTTTCCACACGCTTTTCAACTGAATTTCAGGATGATCAGGGTTCGTGCGGGACCTGGAAAGTCAGGGAGTCATGGAAAAGTCAGGGAATTTAAAAAAGTCAGGGAATTTGTTGTCTGGTCAGGGAAAAATTTGAAACCTTTACACAACACCCTTTTGAAAATCGGTCTTCTGTCTTTATATACTACTACACTACTACTTAAACTGGAAATTTACCCTCTGAATACCGTTTAAATAAGTTCTACAAAACTAATTTTTCAAAATTTTATTATTTGTTGCAGTTTCCTCACCCTGGTTGGTCAGGGAATTTTTTACTTTGGTCATGGAAAAGTCAGGGAATTTTGCTATACAAAAGCTGCACGAACCCTGATGATATGGGTGTGCGTGATGGGCCCGCAGTGTGGCCTAACCGGAGGGGCTTCAACAGCCCCGTCCGGACAATCCATCCAGATTTTATCGGTTGTTCGAAAAGGACTGGGTACCAGTAACTGGTCTATTTAGTGACTGTGGCAAGAGTGGCTTCTGTAACTTCATGCACCTCAAGCCGATCAGTCGCGAGTTGCGTCGCAGACTCTACGGGCGCAGTCGGCGTTCGCAGCGAAGTGGACGGTTAGTGACTCTTTCTCTCTGTCTATTCGTGACCCTGTATTGGTATTGTAGTTATAAGAGAATTTTTGCAGTGAAAATTTTTGCTATTTGCAGTAGTGGTTATGGTTCTCAGCAAGACCATACATGGGCCGGGGGGTAAGGGGGGTATACCCCTCCCCCTCGGTCAGCCATACCCCTCCCTCCCCCACCCACCCCCCTCCCGGAGGCAGGAAATTTTCGCTTATTTAAGGCAAAATAGGTGTTTTTGGCCCCCCCCCCCCCCCGACCTCTCCAACCCCCCTATCCCACCCCGGATTCTACCGGCCCAACTATGAGCAAGACTCGGTTAACACGGTATTTCTAACTCGTTTACATCACTATATCATGACCATGTATGACCTCCTGAAATAGTAGCGATCGACCGGAAACATAATTCAACCCGGAACCGGAAGTTTTCAGCGGAGGCTAAAAATTCGAAATTGCTCCCAGAATTAAAAAGCTGAAAACTGCAGAAGATAGTTACAGGGTGCTTTGCTAAACTTATAACTTGTAGAACTCATACATGGGCCGGAAAAATCCGGAGGGGGGTACGGGGGTCTGGAGACCTCGGCGGGGGGGTTTCCCCCCGAAAAAAAGGCCAAAAATCGCCTATTTTGCCTTAAATAAACGAAAATTTCTTCCCTCCGGGGGTGGGGGAGGGGTGTATGGCCGGCCGAGGGGGAGGGGTATACCCCCTTCCTTACCCCCCGGCCCATGTATGGTAGAACTGCCATGAAACATTACTGTTTCTGTTTTACATGTCCAAGTAGTGTTTACCTACTGTTTAAGCACCAAAAACATTGATTTAGTTTTAGTTTACTGATTTCTCAGATAATCCTACATTGTACAGGGTGTGCCAAAAAAAAACAACCCAGCAGAGTTTTTGCTGTAGCAACCGCAAACCTCAACCGATTTGAATGAATGCTTTTTTAAATGAAAGATAAATAAATTCTTGAAAGATTGATGTACCGTTTATTAAGATAGCCTGCTTAGTTCCTGAGATATTTGTCCTCAAAGTCAAAACAGAGATTTTGGCAATGAACAAGAGTGATAAAGAACAGTACAGCAGTTTTTTTACTTTTGTAAACATGAATCTGAACCGATTTGAATGAACCCTTTTTTGAATGAAAGACTGATAAATTCTTCAAAGATTGGTGCAATTTTTATTGAGATTCGCAGTTTAGTTCTTGAGATATTTGCCTTCAAAGTCAAAACAGATTTTGGCAAAGAACAAGAGCGATTCCGTGGCATTTCATAATAAAGCAGATTCCTACTGCTGGGGCTAATGATACTTTAGTGTTGAAGTAAACAGAGTTTCTATGTCACCTGTGAAGCCTCCAAGAGCCCTTAGCAGTAGCAGGAATCCGTTTTATTACGAAGTGCAGAATAATAAAAATATTCCTCTTGTTCACTGCCAAAATCACTGTTTTGATTTTGAGAGCCAATATCTCAGGAACTAAGAAGAGTACATTAATGAAAATTCCAGCAATCTTTTAAGAATTTATTTATCTTTAATCTAAAAAAGGATTCATTCAAATCGGTTGAGAATTGCGGTTGCTACAGCGAAAAATCTGCTGGGTTGTTTTTTTTTGGCACACCCTGTATAAATACTGGTGTTCCGACGATATCAAAATTCGACGATATCGATATAGATATTTATAGTTATGCAAGACAATGTGAAAATTTGAAAAACCAAACTGCTATCGCTGCTTATCAGTCTAGTACTTATGCCATCAGCCACCTGGTATCAATTAAGCAGAGAATGGCGGAAAAGGTAATGGCGCTTCTGAAGCCCTTCAATAAAAAGTTTGATCTCCTCAAGCCTATGCTCCACCCTCATTAGGCATAAAGAGCTCAGACAGAATAGCGTATTTTAACTTATTTTAATGACACTTTCTTGCTTACCATCCTTTCAACCACCCATCAGCCCGATGCTACCCCCTGAGGATTTGAAAATTTACCACCTCTCAGCCCAAATGCTAGTCCATGTCTGCTTCTGCCCTCCTGCTTCAAGTGTTTGTTTGTTTGTTTGTTCCGGTTTCCTCCTTTCCGGTTTCCTCTTTTCCGGTTTCCTCCTTTCCGTTTTCCTCCTTTCCGGTTTCCTCCCCTCGTATTCCGGTTTCCTCCCTTTTAAAATTTTAGCATAATTTGGTGAGCTTTAATCGATTTTATTCCAGCCAGCTAGTTTTGCGTCATTTTAAAATTAAATGTCGGGAATTAGAAATTAGAACCACATGTAATTGGGTAAGTGTGACCTGCAAAATGTATGTATGCCTGCAGCAGGTCTTGCCTATAGAGCGGAATAAATTCGGGTTCAGAACTCCGTTGACCTCTCTTGGTTGCGAAATAATGATCAATTAAATATCTAGAGAGACAAGCGATTAGCCCGAGGAACTGCTGTCATGCAGCATGACTCATCCTAACAAACAATGGGTAATTATGTGGATGCACCCTTGTCACTTGATAGTGGGTCATACTACCATTTTGTCGGTACTGATGTGTGTGGCGTCGCGTGTGTATCTGTAGCTGCGCCAGTCAGTTTGTACACACCACTTGTTGTATTGACAACCGCGATAGCCTACCGTATTGTGTATGCGCCACACACTGTAATTGTAGCGTTTAGGGCGCCGCGTGATCGAGTTTTGCCGCTCGCCATTGTTCTTGCTCACTCTCTCTGTCTGACTACCTGGCGAGCGGTCGTGTCTACATTCTCCTGTTTATTTAATTATTTGTTGGAGGTAAAAGTTGTTGTTGATCGGCTGCCACAGAAAGCAACAACCACTCCAAAATGCCACCGCCACAACAAAACAACTGGCGACCAACGGTGGCATTCGGCGATCATGGAAGAAAGAAAAAGACGATTTCCGAGGGAGGACGGCGTTTCTTCACCTGCCAACTTTCGGATGCACGCCTGGTTGGCGGCTGCTCTCAACTCAGAAGAGGAAGGACGCCCAAACACCAACGGTCGGCGTTTTTTCTCACTGATTTGGTTGGAGAGGAGTGTCTCAGTACTTGTGATCTAATCACTTGTACCCCTCCTCATCTTCGTTCCTGCGAGAAGAGGAGACGTCTACTAGCGCCTACTTCGTTCCTGCCGGAGGAGGAGACGCCTACTCATGCCTACTCGTTCCTGCCAGAGGAGGAGAAGTCTACCTCGCGTCTACATGTTCCTGCCGGAGGAGGAGAGGTCTGCACGTGTCTACTCGCCCCTACCAGAGGAGGATTCGCAGCGTTCGCACTGAAGAAGGAACCATACGTCCATACCAGGGGAGAATCCGCATCTGAGGAGGAACCCTACGTCTGTACCGGAGGAGGAACTGTACGTCCATACCTTCGCAGTGCTGAAGTCTTTGCAGTGTCGCCTGCATTCCTAACTGGACTGGACGCAACAAGGGACAACATGGCGAAATTAACAGATAAGGAAAAGAACGATTTTCTTCTTTCGTTTTTGGGGACAGATGCACTGCCTCAATTCGCCAGTCACCCTGTGTTCAATGCCAATCCAGATGCCAGCTTTGAGGAATTCCTAACAGCCACCCGGGAGACATTCTACAGGCCAATCAACCCAGTGAGGGCTCTGTTCGACTTCATGCAGCACTCACAAGGATCTACTGAGTCAGTCACTGATTACCTCCATGTACCCTCAGGACTCTGATCCAGCAGTGCACCTTCCCGGTTGAGGAGGGAACCAGACATGTGGAGGAGCGAACTCTAATTGACTACCTGCTAGCGATTCAGATGGTGTGAGGACTACACAGTTGGGACACAGGAGAAATTGCTCGCCCAGGATACAATGGATTTGGCAAAATTCACTCAACTCGCGTTGGCAGATGAGAGCGCAAGAAAGGATGCTGCAAAGATGGCACCAGGCTCATCACAGATCAGTGCTGCCTCACACCAGAAGCGCAACTGGGGCAAGGGACCAAGTGCAAAAGGTCGGAAACCTCAGCAGCCACACCCCAGTGCTTCAGCCAACAGTCAGACTACCAGCAAGAGAGCCTGCCGGCATTGTGGAGATCCATCACACACAGACAGCAAGGATTCCAGATGCCGCGCCAGAGGTCAGACCTGCAGCAACTGTGGCAAACAGGGACATTTCCAGCGAGTCTGTAGGAGCAACCCCTGCTCTACCTCACACCCTCAGGCCAAACAACATTGTCGGCTCACTCACCAGATGCGCAGCAATCACAAAAAGGGCCGGAAGAGTGTCAATGCTTTGCACACTCAACCACCTTATTGTGAGGTTCACATCGCCTCTACTAGGGTTGGGTTCACTTGGCCGAAAATCATTTCGCCGAAAATCAGTTGGCCGAATACGTTTCGCCGAATGTTCAGTTGGCCGAAAATCAGTTGGCCGAAAATCAGTTCGCCGACTGTACGATTCGCCGAATGTTCAGTTTGCCGAAAGTTCAGTTCGCCGAATCAAAAAATAATATGTTCAGGTAGGTAATTTATGACCCTCAGACTTAACAGAACATCAGAGAGAGAGTGAGAAGGCCGGCCAAACCTGTTTGAAAATGACCTGGGGGCATAACTGCCCCTCCCTAGCAAATGGCCTGGCCGACCAGGTCACTCTGCTTGTAACAGTCAGACGTTGTGTGGTGCCGTAACTATGGCTGATGCGTTGATAAAAACCAGGCGCGGGTGTAGCACCTTCTGCCATGAGGGCCATGTTTACCTGACTTAACCTACAGGTAACTTAACCTGAAAATGACAGAGCAGATGTGACATAACTATATGGCCAGTTACAGGACTGCGCACAGAACAGAAACTGCGACAAAACATGATTGAGCTGCAGGCGGCCGGCGTGCGACCGCCTCCCACCAAACCCGTGTATCGTTGGTTGGAACAGGCGCTTTACACAATCGCCAACACATACCAAGATCGCGACGTCATAAGGTACCTTAGAAGCATCGCACACAACTTGTCTTACTGACTCTGTACTTGTCTCAGTGATATGTTACTGCTTTTGTACGCTATTTCCGGGTGTGTATTTTTATGATTGTTCCTCGAAAGGTTGGTCCCTACTGTTTGTGATTTTTTGGATGTTGTCATGTCCTGTATCTATCTTATAGATGTATTGCTATCATTATGTATGCGTGTATGAAATAAAATGGCTGCGCCAATTGAACGAATCACATTAAACGCACAGGCAACCATTAAACCTACCTGAACATATTATTTTTTGATTCGGCGAACTGAACTTTCGGCGAACTGAACATTCGGCGAATCGTACAGTCGGCGAACTGATTTTCGGCCAACTGATTTTCGGCCAACTGAACATTCGGCGAAACGTATTCGGCCAACTGATTTTCGGCGAAATGATTTTCGGCCAAGTGATCGTATCCCCCTCTACTAACGATGCTCCTGCTGAACCACTGTGTTTGATGGTTGACACAGGCTCGGACGTCACTGGTATCACTTGGGACGAGTTCCATAAGCACTTTCGAGCAACAAGACTGCAAACGGCTGACCCCATCGTCAATTTCGATGAGTCTGAAGTGCCCATTGAGGGACAATTTCCTGCTCAACTGTCATTCCAAGGATGGACTGCCAACATGTCAGTGTATGTGTTTGGCGACTCCTGCAACAATACACTCGGCATGGACGCAATGCATGCTCTGGATCCAGTGCACATCACTATCCAGTCAAAGAGCAGCACTGTTTGCACAGTCACCCGGTCCAGCTCACCAGAGGATGTCAACAATGGTGCTCCCACCAGCAGCGCACCACCAGCAGATATCTCTGATGTCTCTGCTCCTACGCTAGCAGCCCAGGAAACTGAGACATGGAAGAAAGCAGGATTGCTGCCGCTGCTACACAGCTTTCCTAAGCTCAGCCCTGTGCAGAAGTTCTTTGGATGCAGACATCATTTTAGCTGGGAAGTCTACCAACAACCCCACAAAACAGCTCAAAAAGAGGAAGGAGGGGAGGCCATGCAGTCGTGGCAGAGACAACAGCAGTCAAACCAGAGTGCTACTAGCAGTTCAGGACCAACGTTCACTGTCGGGCAGAATGTGTGCACCAAATGGCCTCACACGCCCAAAGGACTGAGTCCCTGGAGCAACAAAGTACTGACAGTTGTGAAGGTGCTTGGCAAATACAACTACCTGCTGTCAGACAAGCAGAAGTGGAATGGGCGCAACATGCAACGTGTTGTTGGCCGGCCGGGACCATCTGTCTATGAAGCTGAGGCCACTGTGCCAGAACCAGCTCAGCCACGACCACAAGGATGACACCACCCGCAGCGGAATCGTCAACCGCCAGACTGTCTTGGAGACTGGCTTTACTACTGACTGACGGTTTCGCTTCAAGAAGAAAGAAGGTGGTTGATCTGTGTGGCATCACATGTGTATCTGTAGCTGCGCCAGTCAGTTTGTACACACCACTTGTTGTATTGACAACCGCAATAGGCAATAGCCTACCGTATTGTGTATGCGCCACACACTGTAATTGTAGCGTTTAGGGCGCCGCGTGATCGAGTTTTGCCGCTTGCCTTTGTTCTCACTCACTTTCTCTGTCTGACTACCTGGCGAGCGGTCGTGTCTACATTCTCCTGTTTATTTAATTATTTGTTGGAGGTAAAAGTTGTTGTTGATCGGCTGCCACAGAAAGCAACAACCACTCCAAAAGCCACCGCCACAACAAAACAGGTACCAGTCTATCATTAGTCCTCCTGTCTCTAAAGTGCCTTCGAGATGTGCAAAATTCGACCCAGACCGCATAGTGCAGCCGGTCTAAAAATGTTGGCCCGACCCACAAGCTCTGGCCCAGCTGAAATGGAAATCGGTTCCTCTTTTAGAAAATGTTTCAATCATAATTAAAATGATCAAATCTTAAAATGCAACTTCCTCATCTGCCCTGTCCCGCTACCTGAAAAATCTAGCGCTGCCGGCCGGCGGACCACATCCTCTAAGTGTCATGGGTGATCTATCCACCTTCCAAAGTAAACGTGGCAAAAGAGCAGTGTTCTATCATGGGTATCAATTCTACTACATGATAGATGTAGCTGACAGTACACCTTTCCATGTACGAAGGCATGTAATAATATATAATAAAATATTCCAACTGCATAAAATGATGCTAAGCTTGCTTGCTGCAATAATATGGATTAAAACTTACCAAATTATGCTAGAATTTTAAAAAGGAGGAAACCGGAATATGAGGGGAGGAAACCGGAAAGGAGGAAAACAGAAAGGAGGAAACCGGAAAAGAGGAAACCGGAAAGGAGGAAACCGGAACACGCCTGCTTAGGGAGCAGCTCTTTTGTGTTGCTGCAGACATTTAAGAACATAAGCGTTGCTGTCTGAAAGCTGAGAATGCCAAGAAATTGATGTTTCTGAGAGCTATCATGCCACTGTTAGGTTTTGACTATACCATCCATTTCCAAGTTGTCCATAAAAAACTGTTTTTTACTGTTCCAGAGAGATAAACTCGGTGTCAGTTTTGTTTTTGCCCTACTTTTCCGGCCAAAAATATCGAAAATATCGATGCGAAATATTCGATATCGATATATAGTCGGAACCCTAATAAATACACCCTTGATGATTTTGCGTTCTATTACATTTTGGGTGCTATCTCTAAGACCTCTGTTTTTTTAAATTTCAGCTTTAAAATATCGAAACAACTGAAAGTTTCCATCTGAAACAATTGTTTTCCGGTTCCGGCACTCTAAAGCACCGGAACCGGAATTCCGTTCGATCGCTATCAAATAGGGTTAAATAAGAGGTCGCATCTTCTCCATTGCAACATAGTTTACGCTCTCCCGTGTGCCACGGCGGCCCCGGTATTTGTATTTGTATTTTTATTTGTCGCCCAAGCAAGACAACATGCTAGTACAATGTAAACGAACAGCGCAGAAAGAGTGTTAGTGGGCAACAGGTGCACAATGTCAAAAAAGAACGGTGCACCTTTACTAAAACAGGAGGAAGCCCGAAAGATCCATTTCTCGTCTTGTTCTCCAAAGCATCTGCGAGAGCGGTTGTTTGTGGGTTCGAGACCGGTCAAAGCGACTGGAAGTAGTCGACGTAAAGCCCAACCCAGACCGCCGAAAGCCGTGATGATCAGTAGGCAAATGGCAACCGAACCGGAGCTGAGCTCATACATGGGCCGGGGGCAGACATGGGCTAGCATTTCGGCTGAGGGGGGGTAGAATTTTTAATTCCTGAGGGGGATAGGAGCGCCTGAGGGGTGGTAAGCCAAAAAGTCCGATTTTTTGCTTAAATCAAGGTTTTTTGGCATATTTTTCATTAAAATACGTTAAAATAAGCTGTTCTGAGCTCATTTACACCTAATCCAGGTAGAGTTGTAAAAAAAAAATTTTTTTTTGAAAGCCAAAAAAAAAGCTTTTTTTATGAAAATTTTTCATTTCGAAATTTTTTTTTTCAAAATTTTTTCCTAGCATGAAATATAGCTTGTAGGAGATGCAAGGATGCATCAGAAGCAACTTTAAATGCAAAAGCTGATACTTTGGTTCAAACATAGTGTTACAGCCTGAGAGTCGATATTCTACCTGCAGCACTGCTCACAGAGTGGCTGCTGCCCTTCAAAACCTATTTTTATGCTTAGAATAGGCAAGAAATTGATAGAACTGCACTTCTAATGCATATCTGAGGCTAAATTCAGCGATTTCCCTCCAAAATTTCCATACTGTGAATAAAATAAAAAATTTTCGAAATGGGCCTTCAAAAAAAAAGCTTTTTTTTAAAAAAAAAGCCTTTTTTTTAAAAAAAAGAGCCTAACAACACTAAATCCAGGCATATGTTTATCATAATTTCTATACAAAATTCTTAAAAAAAATTCCTGAGGGGGGTAGCGGCCGGCTGAGGGGGGGGGTAGGTCAGAGCCTGAGGGGGGCCAACCCCCCTCAGCCCCCCTTTGCCCATGCCTGGCCGGGGGTAAGGGGTGTACCCTCCAGACATGGGCTAGCATTTCGGCTGAGGGGGGGGGGTAGAATTTTCAGTTCCTGAGGGGGGCTGAGGGTGGGGGGCAGGAGCGGCTGAGGGGGTGGTAAGCCAAAAGTACGATTTTTGGCTAAAATCAAGGTTTTTTGGCTTATTTTTCATTAAAATAAGCTATTCTGAGCTCATTTGCACCTAATCCAGGCATATTTTTATCATAATTTTCTATACAAAATTCTTTCAAAAAATTCTTGAGGGGGTAGCGGCCGGCTGAAGGGGGGGGGGGGTAGGTCAGAACCTGAGGGGGCAACCCCCCTCAGCCCCCCTTTGCCTATGTCTGGTGCCCTCCCCTCGCCGGCCTATACCCCCTCGCTCACCCCCTCCCGGAGGGAGAAAATTTTCGCTTATAAGGCAAAATAGGCGTTTTTTTGGGGACCTCCGGGGTCTCCAGACCCCCTCCGGATTTCTCCGGCCCATGTATGGCTGAGCTGCCTAGCACTCTCTCAGAGCAAAGTGCAGGGTTCTTTGTAGACAGGGCAGTCCATTGCAAGGCTCTAATAAGAGCGGGGCGTGTCTTGAGCTGTCGAAAAGGTCAGTGGAATCTAAACAAGCAAGTGTGTAATGTTTCAGAGACGATTGGGAGCGAGACCGTTCGGGAGTGGGAGGAGGCGACTATATGCGACGTGAGGACCGGGACAGCGGCGGCGGCGGCGGGGGCCGGTACGGAAGATACGGCGGAGGTGGCGGTCGCGGAGGTGGCGGCTGGGGCGGCGGTCGCAGACGGTACTGAACCAACGTCTCCTATACCATAAACAAACTCTTCTTTGCTAATTGGTTCTCTTTATCTGTGGCGTTATTTTCGTCTTCTATTCTGCTATGTATGTGTACTGCTCTTATATGACCTTAAGCTAAGTCAGTCTGGCGCTTAACGCCGTTTACGGTACTGGCACCATCTATGGTACCGGTACTTAGGTTAGTGGTACCATAATGGTACCGGTACAGGTACCAATGCCAAAGTAGGTGTACCATTATGGTACCACCAAAGTCCCCGATCGTGGGGTAGCATATTATGGTGCCACTAGCTAGGTACTTGTACCATATATGGTGCCGGTACCATAAACGGCGTTAAGTGCCTGACTGTAAGTCTGATACTGATATTTGTTCCAAAAGCCGCCACTTATATCTGCTTAATTAAAAAGAGCACTGTTGTTTGAAATCAGAGCAGCTACGTACATGTATTTGCATGCACATTCTACATTATTCTTCGGCACTGTTTTTCTGTAGGTCTTGTCTTGTCTGTAAATCAACCTTGCCTGTCTCTCGTAACGTTTATTTTGCCACCCGGCTGGCACTGGCAGTTTAAAGATGGCTGCCAGTCATGCTCTTGAGACTAGGGATGGGACCGGTATAAAAATACCGTATAGTGTTTTCGATACCGTATAGTATGCTGCAAACGCTTTAAAACACCCAGTTACGCTAGTATATCGCCAAGTTCTGGTCAAAAATATAAATTATTTTTTTTGGTCGGCCTTTCCTGAGAAAAACACGGCTATTTTTTACTGTTATCTGTTTTGTAAGTAGTACTGTCTGTTTATTTAAAGTTTTGAAGCTGAGCCGACAATATATTGAATTTATTTTGAATTATGCCTATTGTAAATATCAACTGTATCTATTTTGGTTGGACAGATTTGCTTCACTTCAAATTAGTGAAATGCTAACGAAAGATATGTTGATTTTTTTCAAAAGCAAAATTGCAGGTTTCTCAACATTTGACAAGTACTTGTAATATCACATTTTCCATTTCTAGGAAGCCAAAAAACTGCTATAAAAGTAGATTTTTGTGTTTTTTCTAACCGATAACATTGTTTACAAAACCAAAAAACAGTACTGGCACCTTTAAAAGCGCGAAAATGACATGAATTTACTGCAAAAATCTGGCTGATTCCGTTTTAACAACTATACGGTATCATATGGTATAAAAAATACCGTATACCGTATAGCCAAAAATACCGTATAATACCGTATACCGGTCCCATCCCTACTTGAGACGTTGCTGCAACTCCAGCCTTTCCCAGTCTGGCCAAGTCTAATTTGTATATCTGTTATTTAATAATAGAGGCCGCTGTAGAGCTGATTACATTTGCACGATTTTCTCACTAGTTAATTGATCAATTCAAAAACACATCTTCGATTAGGAACAAACAACATACAGGGTGTCTCAAAAAATGATCACATTTCTTTTTACTGCCATTTCCGCAAATTTTGACGAAGTAGGCTAAAGTTTGGACCATAGGTGCCAAAATTCGGGGAATTTTGTGTTAAAGTTTGGTGCACTAGGCTTGACTCATTCCCGAGAAATTTCAAAAAAAGTGAAATTTGGTAATTTCAATAGTGAAAGCCGGGTCACCGAAAAAACGTTGCATTTCATTATCGCCTAAACTGTAACGATAGCTTTGGAGTTCATGAGTCAACTTTTTACACACACGAATTGCCCTGAATTTCTGCGTTTACACTCCAAATTTCATCCAATTCCGACACAAATTACGAAAGATACAGGAAAACGAAATGTGATTATTTTTTCGGTGACCGCTTTCACTATTGAAATTACCAAATTTCACTTATTTTTACATTTCTCGGGGAATGAGTCAAGCCTCGCGCACCAAACTTTAACACATAAAATTCCCCGAATTTTGGCACCTATGGTCCAAATTTCAGCCTATTTGGTCGAAATTTGCGGAAATAGCAGTAAAAAGAAATGTGATCATTTTTTTGAGACACCCTGTAGTATCTTTTACTTAAAATTGCAAATATTGAAGCACAAAAGCGAGCGGACCAACATATGTACCGTTGTGAAATTAAGCGCCAATAGTAAAGAAAAAAATTAAATTAAATTAACCAAGACCGTCAATAGTAAAATGAAAATTTTACTACTATTTTACTAGTTTTTTGGTGAATTCCAGCCAAATTCTTGGTCACTTTTGCAATAAAAGATGTGTGGACGCACTTTTGTCAGTCGAATTTTACAGATTTTTCTCTCCAAAGTTCTTTAGAACCTCGTATCATGATCAAATTTAGCAACTATTTAGCACCATGAATAATTATTCATAAGATTTTGGCATCACTGATGCAAAATTGCCCCTAATGGCTAAAATAGTAAAATCGTAGCAAAATTTTTGTAAAACAAATATAGTAGAATCGGAGCTGCTTGGTAGTAAAACTATAGCACATAACAGCACATAACAGTGAAAGAATGAAAAAGGTACACTTATGGTTAGCTTTGCGCATCTGGGCTTAGCCTTTATTGTCAATGTTTGCTTACATTGAGACAGGCAGTCAGAGAGACTAAGCCATAAACGGATCCGTTCCTTGTATAGCTTACCTCCCCGACTATGGCTATAATGATGTTTCATTGATGGCTATTGAACCGCCTACTGAGCCATACATGGCTACTTAGCCCTCTCTCTATGGCTACCACTCTTCAACAGCATAGCCAACCATGGCTACGTAGCCATAGATGACTAGGCCTCCACTAGTTTAGCCATAGATGGCTAAATGTGCGCGGACTCTGTCTTTGTAGTAGCCATCAATGGAACATCATTGCCATAGTCGGGGAGGTAAGCTATACAAGGAACGGCGTGTTCCCAGTTCCGACTTTCCCAATTCCGACTTTCCCAGTTCCGATGTTCCCAGTTCCGACTTTCCCAGTTCCGACTTTTCCCAGTTCCGACTTTTCCCAGTTCCGACTTTCCCAGTTCCGATGTTCCCAGTTCCGACTTTACAATAACATTCACTATATTTTATACAGACAAGACTCTGGTAAAATATACAAGAATATGTAGCTACGTAATGCTCAATGAGTAGGCTTAGGTTCGCTTAGGCTTAGGGGTTAGGTTCAGGCTTAGGCCTTAGAGCTTAGGGGTTAGGTTCAGGCTTAAGCTTAGGGCTTAGGTTCAGGTTTAGGCTTAGGTTCAGGCTTAGACTTAGAGCTTAGAGGTTAGGTTCAGGCTTAGACTTAGAGCTTAGGTTCAGGCTTACGGCTTAGGTTCAGGCATATGCTTAGGGTAGACTTAGGGCTTAGGTTCAGGCTTAGGCTTAGGCTTAGGTTCAGGCTTAGGCTTAGTGGGAGTTTCAGGTTTAGGCTTAGGGGTGAGGTTCAAGCGTAGGGCTTAGAGCTTAGGTTCAGGCTTAGGCTTAGGGGTTAGCTTCAGGCTTAAGCTTAGGGCTTAGGTTCAGGCTTAAGTTCAGGCTTAAGCTTAGGCTTAGGTTCAGGCTTAGTGGGAGGTTCAGGTTTAGGCTTAGGGGTGAGGTTCAGGCTTAGGGGTTAGGTTCAGGAAAGTCGGAACTGGGAAAGTCGGAACTGGGAAAAGTCGGAACTGGGAATGTCGGAACTGGGAAAGTCGGAACTGGGAAAAGTCGGAACTGGGAACGTCGGAACTGGGAAAGTCGGAAATGGGAAAGTCGGAACTGGGCACAAACCCAAGGAACGGATCCGTCTAGTCTCTTTGACTGACTATTAACTAGCTAGGTAGCTTGTTTGGATGCAATTAGGCTAACTTGTTTGCAAGCCACAGTACTTTCTTTCCTCGCGAGACTGTTCTAAGCTATTTAGTAGGGACCGGCAACGGCGGCCATTTTTGCGCCGTACCGCGTGCCTAATTTTCTTCGCGCGTTTTCACCACATTGGTGTCGCGGGGGTCAAAATCATCTTTTTTTAAAAAATGCGGCTAGCAAAGCGCGTTCTTTTTTTATGGTTATTTGTTTTGATTATTTTAACATAACTATTCACCCAAATCGCCTTGGTATACGCTAAGCTGCGGTTGTTTTTGGCTAAAATAAGCGGAAAAACAGCGTCAGTGTAAAAAAAAGTTTATGATCTCAAAAGGTGCGCCCGACGGTAATAAAGAGGCATTGATCATCTTTCGTTTGAGCCATTTTTTTTCGCCATCGATGCAGCCAAAGATCCCGGAAATCAGATTGAAATTTTACATGGTTAAGCATAGGCGGAATTGGTATTTTTTCAGAAAACGAAAGTTTGCTCTTAAACAAAGAACAAATAAAAAAGGTGCGCCCGCTTAAATTTTAGTTTGGGTGTTGCTCTTACTCAAATGACTGAGCATTGGTCTCCTAGGTCCGCCAAAGATCCCGGAAATTGGGTTAAAGTTGATGAGGTCGTTAAAATTAGGGGGTATCGAATACGAACGTATTGGGGATCCTGAGCAGCCCAAAGCCAATGGTTTTAATTTTGCTTCTTTACATTCCTTCAGTAGTTTTGCGTCTCTGCTAATCAATATAAGGTGAATCTTGCTCAGGCTTAACGTGTGTAGTCAATAAATATGGTACAAAAGCGGAAAAAACCTGTAATCGCTTATTCGAGTTAACTTCATATAATTCGTTTTCATTTATATGTCAGTGGAATTTCTTCAAATTTTCAGCATTTATTCATAAGTATGATAGATATGTTTTGCCCAAATTTGAGTTGCATATTCCAACGCAAACAGGCACGGAAGGTAATCCAGTAACGAACGAAAGTCGGATAGGGTTAGGTGTAGCTGGGTGGGGGGAATCAGGGAAGGTCAGAAATGGACTATATATTAATTAATTAACTTTCTTATGACTATACGACTCCGGAACGTGCCCTATACTGATGCATACCCCTAGGGGTATTTTGATATTTGGAGAACAAGCCCTCAGTAGCGTGCCCTGTACTGATGCGTGTCTAGGGTATTTTTATATTTGGAAAACAGTCCCTCCGGGAGCGTGCCCAATACCGATGCGTCCCCTAGAGGTATTTTTATGTTTTTAAAACAGGCCCTCCGGAACGTGCCCTATGCTGATGCGTCCCCTAGGGGTCTTTCTATATTTGGAGAACAGGCATACATGGGCCGGAAAAATCTGGAGGGGGATATGGAGACCTCGGGGGGGGCATACATGGGCCGGGGGGTAATGGGGGTATACCCCTCCGCCTCGGCCGGCCATACCCCCCTCGGCCGGCCATACCACCCCCTCGGCCACCCATCCCCCTCCCGGATGGAGGAAAATTTCGCTTATTTAAGGCAAAATAGGCGTTTTTTTGCCTTTTTTCGGGGGGACCCCCCCCCCCCCCGAGGTCTCAACCCCCTACCCCCCTCCGGATTTTTCCGGCCCATGTATGGGGGGTCCAAAAAAAGCCAAAAAATGCCTATTTTGCCTTAAATAAGCGAAAATTTTCTCCGTCTGGGAGGGGGGGTGGGGAGGGGGTATTGGCCGGCGAGGGGGTATATCCCCATACCCCCGGCCCATGTATGCAAAAACAGGCCCTTCAGAGCCTGCCTATACTGATGCGTCTCTAGCATGTAACAGGGGGGTCTGGGGTACTGTTATTTAAATATATTAATATTAAAATGAAACTATTATTAATAGTGCCATTTTAATAGTATTAAATCTATATTAATATTAAAATAGAGGCCCTACTATTATATTAAATTAAATTAAAAATACACACAGGGGCTAAATATTAAAATTTATTTTTAATAGTATTTTAATAGCATTTTAATAGTTAAACCATGTTTGACAATCAAGGAGTTACATAATTTTACCTCAAAAAATGATGAAAATTGAAGATTTCTGACTGCCCTCTGATTCTCGAATGTGTTTTCACTTGGAAATAGTGGAACTTTTCTCACTAATCGGTAGAGTGCGAACAATACCTGAAAAACCCAACACCCCAATAGCCAATCCCAATACCTGAGACCCCCAATACCCAATACTTGTGTAGCTAAGCCAAAAATTGCATTTCAGTGAACAGGTACATTCCAGTTGTGTACACAGGAGTTGTTTCACAGAGATTAAAATTTCGAAGAGGCCTGATTGAGCCATTGTCCAACTAGGGCGAGAAATTTTAAAAAATTAGCCTTTTAAGAAAGCATTTAGAAGCCGTTCTGGAACATAAAATAAGCAGAAATTTACAGTTTTGGTCTGTTGTACAGGATCTACTGTACTGTATTACAGTGTTCCTTATTTTCGGTGGATTTTCTGTTCATACTCCGCCAGAAAGGGGTGTACCAGACCAGACCCGGACCCCTGGGTACAGTACTAATACATTCTGTTTCACTAAAAATGACAATTGCATCTCTCATTAAATTTTGCATCTCTCATAAAATTTTCAACTAACACTAACAACTTCAAGCAAAAGATGTTGTTTTGCCAGTTTGCTGAAGAGTGACCAAAACTTTTCGACTGCATTTTAGAATATACTATTAAAATCCTATTAAAATACTATTAAAATTGTTATTTAATAGTATTAATATTAAATCTAAATTAAAATTAACAGGGGACTATTGTATTAATATTAAATTAAAATTAAAATCGGCTAGTTCTATTATATTAATATTAAATTAAAATAAAATTTCACTATTAAAATTACAGTAGTCTGGGGGTCTGCCCCCACCCGACTTAGGCGCCGACCCCCCCTCCGATTTTTCTGGCAAGTAAATTTTTGAGCAAATTTTTGCAATTTTTTACACTTTCAGACACAAAAATTGCCAAAATCGCCTGCAAAACAGCACTTTTTAGCTGTATTTCAGCCCAAATAGCGATTTTTGGCGATTTTTAGCCCAAAAATTGCGAATTTTTCGATTTTTGAGTGTTTTTTAGTGCCCTACCCCCTCCCAAAATTTTGCCTCAGACCCCCCACCCCCCCTCCCCCCATCGGCGGATGACCTGTTACATGTATGGTCTCTAGGGGTACTTATATATTTGGCAAAACAGGCCCCCGTGGCTTGCCCCATGTTGATATAGTGATCATTAGACTCGCCAGGCGAAGGGCTTTCAAATGATATACAACACGACCATTTTGGGCGATTTTGGAATTTTTCCAAAAATAATCGATAATCGATATTTATCGATAAATCATGTTAATTTATAATTAATTATAATCATTAAAAACATTAATTTTTGTTTGGGATCGGTTCCTGATTCCCCCCGCGCTATGCCTGATCAGTAGTACCGGGGGTGACTCTGGCAAGTTATGATAATTAACTTGCCAGAGTCACCCCCAGTAGAGCGGCCTCGAGTTTAAACTCGTTTAAACTGCAGGCTGCCTCCTACGCAGTCTGCGGTTTCCGCCGACGGCTAGAGTGAGTGTGCCCCCAATTATTTGGAAGCTGGCAAGCACAAATAAAAAGGCACCATAAGGAGGCAAAGTACAGCTGGGGAGCAAGTGTGGGTGGCAGAATCTGGCAAGCAGAGACAAAAACCATGGAAGCTGGCAAGCACAAATAAAAAGGCACTATAAGGAGGCAAAGTACAGCTGGGGAGCAAGTGTGGGTGGCAGCAGCTGGACAGCAAAGAAAAGCATAATATACAGGCGGTGCCTAAATTTATGCCGGAGCACGCGCGCCTTTGTGCTCCGAAAAATCACCTCGGCCGGCGAGGTGCATTTCATAAGACGGCGAATAAAAACCGCAG
>JASANB010008052.1:0-44473 GCA_030248155.1 Sabatieria punctata
GAACGGAGGAAACCGGAACAAACCGACTGACTGACTAGCTGACTGACTGACTGACTGACTGACTGACTGACTGACTGACTGACTGACTGACTGACTGACTGACTGACTGACTGACTAGCTGACTGACTGACTGTCTGACTGACTGACTGACTGTCTGACCGTCTGACTGACTGACTGACTGACCGTCTGACTGACTGACTGACTGACTGACTGACTGACTGACTGACTGACTAGCTGACTGACTGACTGACTAGCTGACTGACTGTCTGACCATCTGACTGACTAACTAACTAACTAACTAACTAACTAACTAACTAACTAACTAACTAACTAACTAACTAACTAACTAACTGACTGACTGACTGACTGACTGACTGACTGACTGACTGACTGACTGACTGACTGACTGACTGACTGACTGACTAGCTGACTGACTGACTGTCTGACTGACTGACTGACTGTCTGACCGTCTGACTGACTGACTGACTGACCGTCTGACTGACTGACTGACTGACTGACTGACTGACTGACTGACTGACTGACTGACTGACTGACTGACTGACTGACTAGCTGACTGACTGACTGACTAGCTGACTGACTGTCTGACCATCTGACTGACTAACTAACTAACTAACTAACTAACTAACTAACTAACTAACTAACTAACTGACTGACTGACTGACTGACTGACTGACTGACTAGCTGACTGACTGACTGACTGACTGACTGACTGACTGACTGACTGACTGACTGACTAGCTGACTGACTGACTGACTGTCTGACTGTCTGACTGACTGACTGACTGACTGACTGACTGACTGTCTGACCGTCTGACTGACTGACTGACTGACTGACTGACTGACTAGCTGACTGACTGACTGACTAGCTGACTGACTGTCTGACCATCTGACTGACTGACTGACTAACTAACTAACTAACTAACTAACTAACTAACTAACTAACTGACTGACTGACTGACTGACTAGCTGACTGACTGACTGACTAGCTGACTGACTGACTGACTGACTGACTGACTGTCTGACTGACTGACTGACTGTCTTGTAACAGAGAAGTCGCTTGCTTGAATACTTGTGTGATTATACTACTGTATCATTGTTTGTCTATTAGCCATTGTGTACTGTTGTGTTGTGTTTGCGCCTAACAAGTAAACGGTCTGTTCAATTGATTAGAAGTCCAAGTGAGACAGGTCTGGCAAGATGACTGCTGCACGTGAAGACAGAGTTCCAGCGATCAATAGGTTGCAAGGAGAGAACAATTGGCCCACCTGGAAGAGCCAGATGAAGGACTACTTCGAGGCTACAGAGTTGTGGGACATTGTTTCTGGTGATGAGCTCCCACCACCTGCCCCAGTTGCTTTGCCTGAAGGAGCTGGTCAAGATGATCGTTGAGAGCATGACAGACAGGTGAAAGCGGCAAGAGACTACCGCACACGCTGTGCTCGAGTGAAGAACGTTCTGAACCAGATGGTGAGCGCTGATTTGGCACACTTGATCACAAAGGATGGCTTGGAAACGCCTCGACAGCGCTGGCAAGCATTGGTAGAGAACTTCAATCGCCCATCCCTGTCTAACAAACTGCAGTTGATGTCTCGGTTGCTCAAACTTCGGAAGATCCCTGAGATGTCAGTGGACCAGTTTTTTCGCGAGTTTCAAGATGTCAGTCAAAGGTTGGCGGCACTACAGGCACCAATAGCAGATGACATGCAGGTCGCGATTTTACTAGAGGGATTGCCCGATGACCTTGAGATGCTGCGTGCTTCTTATGTTGCCAAGGGAGATGTCACTTTAGCTGAGCTGCAGGAAGCACTCAGAACAGAAGAAAGTCGACGTCAAGCGCAGACTGTTGCAAGTACAGGTTCATCGGTGATGTACGCTGGAAAGGGCAGTAAAGGCAAAGGCAAAGGCAGCGGCAGCAGCTGGATCAAGAAGAAGGGACCACCAGGGTCGTGCTTCGAGTGTGGTAAGATGGGTCACAGGCAAGTGAGTTGTCCAAGCCAAAGAAATGAGCAGAAAGTAGGGAAAGACATCAAGAAGAGAGGCCAGACTGAGCGTGCAAACCAAGTACACTTTGACGAAGATGAAGATAACAGTGTCAGTGAGGACGACAAGAGTTACAGTGCAGTCTTTGGAGCAAAGGATCAGACGAGACAGAGAGAGCGCTTCATTATGGATTCTGGTGCTACAAAGCACATGGTTTTCGATAAGTCTGTAATGTGTGACTATGTGAAGTTTTCTCGTGCTGAGCCAGTTGTGCTTGGAGATGGACGTATCTGTAATTCTGTGGGCATTGGTCGTGTTCGGTTGAAATGTTCGCTGAATGGTGGTGATCGTACAATTCCTGTACTCTTGCATGATGTGTTGCATGTGCCAACTCTTTCTGGTAACTTTGTGTCTGTTCCTGCGATAACAGACAAAGGCAACACAGTCCGATTCAGCAGACGTCAGTGTAAGGTGTTCGACAAGAAAGGTGAGCTGACAAGCATTAGTGACAGAGTGAAGGACGCTTACTTGTTGCACTGCCAGCTACCGAGTGAACACGAAATGACCAAGTGCCAAGCTGCTTTGTCGTCAGATGGAACGCCAAGTGAGTTAGAGCTGTGGCATCAGAGACTGGCACATTGTGGAGAGACCAAGCCTGGAACGTGTGTGTCCTGCGGCTCCAAAGAAGGGATTTGTGCCGGCTGTGGTCTTCTGGGCAGCTATGCAAAGTGCAAAGGATGCAGAGCTTGCGGCAAAGGTGGCGGACCGGAAACGATGGTAGGACCGTGCGGTGCATGTAAGGCCTGCAATGGTGGATGTGGAACATGTTCGGCCTGTAAGAAATGTGGAGCCAGAGCTTGCAGGGAATGTGGAGCCAAGGCAAGGCTGAAGAGAGCAGGAGATGGTTCAGGCGCTTGTCAAGCACGGAAGGGCAGAAAGAACAAGTCGCTAGTTGGTGAGAATGAGGCAGAACCAGGTGATGGTGGGAGAGGTTCAAAGAGACACTCCACCAGAAAAGAACCAAGGAAGAAGGCCGCCGAAATGGTGATCCCCCTCGAGGTAGTATCTCTTCAGTGTTGCGATGCTCCATTGGAATTTACTAATGTCAGATGAAGCGACTTCGGTGGGAGAATTGTAACAGAGAAGTCGCTTGCTTGAATACTTGTGTGATTATACTACTGTATCATTGTTTGTCTATTAGCCATTGTGTACTGTTGTGTTGTGTTTGCGCCTAACAAGTAAACGGTCTGTTCATGTCTGACCGTCGTCACATTGCGGCTGGCCGTGTGCCGTGCGGCGGCTCCCTTTCTCTGCTGGGCCGGCCGCCTGTCAGATTTACACTCTGTTTTTGTTTAATGTTCGTTGGAGTATGCCTGTCAAACTTCTCTCTGCGAATATTAATGGCTGCTTGTCAGATTCTGGTCATCGAATTACTGAATTGCAACATCATTTGGAAGTGTTCGATGTTGATATTGCTTGCATTCAAGAAACTAAGGTTGACGCTTCGATTTGTGATGCTGAGCTCTCTGTGCCCGATTTTGACTTATTTCGATGTGACCGAACCAGGAACGGAGGAGGTGTGCTTATACTGGCACGAAAATGCTTTCATGCAACGACACTGAGGACACCGCCTGGACAGGAGTTTGTGGCAGTTAAGCTGAAAACGGCCGGCAAGGAGCTGGTTGTTGTCTGTGTCTACCGGAGCCCCTCTCAAATGCCTGCCGCCCGGTTCTCTGATGAACTGGGCAATTTCCTTGCTACGTTGGACAATCAGAACCGTTTCACTGTCGTGACTGGCGACTTCAACTTAGACCCGCGCACTGAACAACAGTCTATTTCTCCTATGTTTGCCGCCTACAATTTCCGGCAAATCGTCAACCAGCCAACACACGGGGATCGACTGATTGACTTGTGCTACGTGGGTGAGTCTCTGACTGTATCTGACTTTGGCCTTCTGGATGCAATTGAGAAAAAGCACCGCCCGGTCTGGTGCTCTATCGACGTTTCTAAACCCAAACGGCCGAGAGAGAGCCGTCGCACTGTTTGTGTGGCGCCAAGTGGACTGGCCTGTCCTGTGCAGGCAGCTGGCTGAGGCCGGTTTGCTAGAGGCAGTGGTTACTGCTGCTAGTTGCAATGAGGCCTGGAAAGAACTGTACGCTTGTATTATGGGGTGTATTGAGAAGTGTGTGCCTAGACGAACAGTGCGCAAAGGCGCATCGCTCCCCATCACAACACCAGAGCTCCGTGAACTTTTCAAAGAAAAGCAATGCCTGCACGACGAATCCAAACGCACTGGGGACCTTGCAGTAAGAGCAGAGTACTGCAGAGTGCGCCGACGCCTCAAATACCAAGTCAAACGTGCGAAGTGGCTACGTGTGTGCCGCATTTTCAAAGACACCCCGCCCGGTCAGGCAGGGTTTTGGCAGGCGTACAACCGAGCTAGAGGCACCGTTAACGTGCTACCTGCATTAGACGTCAACGGTAAATCTGTCTCAGAAGCAGGTGCGAAAGCGGACGCGCTTGCTGACCAGTTTCAGTCAAACTGGCAACCACCAAACAGTGACTTGCCTGCTGTCAGGCCTGCCGCACCACTGTCGCCGGACTGTAAGTGTGTGGAGCAGTGGGTGCACAGACAGCTCTGCACTCTCAAAGTGGGAAAATCTCCCGGCCCAGACAAAATTCCGTCTTTGTTTCTATGTCAATGTGCATCTGTGCTGTCTCCCATTCTGACTGAACTTTACAATCGATCGCTAGCAGAGGGTCAGGTGCCTGACCAGTGGAAGAGCGCTCTTGTTACCCCTGTTCCCAAGTGTCGGCCACCAAAGTGCCCTAAAGATTTCCGGCCGATCGCGCTCCTCAACATCGTCTCGAAAATCTTGGAGCGCCATGTAAAGCAGCTATTGTGGAATTGGGTTGGTGGCAAAATTTCAAACAGCCAGTTCGGTTTCCGAGCCGGCAGGTCCACTACCGACTGTCTCGCCAATTTCATTCACTCTGTGGCATCTGGACTTGATAAATGCACCAGGGCAGCGGCAGTCTTCTATGACATTAAGGCTGCGTTCGATCAAGTGCCACATGCCGACCTGCTACTCTCCCTCAAAGAGAACTACTCTGTCCCTGATTGGCTCTTGCAGTGGCTAGCTTCTTACCTATCTGGTCAGTCATACCGGGTGAAGGTTGATGGCAGTCTGTCTTTCGAGAGAGACGTGCTCAGTGGTGTGGCTCAGGGCAGTGTCTTGGGGCCTGATTTGTTTCTCGCCTATGTTGATGTGCTCGCCAAACAACACTACAGTAACGGTACAATGCTTTACTTGTATGCAGATGATTCGTGTATGGTTCGTGCAATTAATTCAGTGGATGACGGCCTAGCCCTCCAACGAGATGTCGACTTGTTTAGCCAAACTATCAGATCTCTAGATCTAAAACTTTCTCCTACTAAGACCAAATACATTGTACAATGTATTTGGTCTTCATCCAACTCCTCCAAAACTTCCAAGGTCACTCTCATTGGATGGGCTGGACATTGAGCAAGTCGAATGCCATCGATATCTTGGTGTATTGATTGATCGCCGATTGTCGTTTGTTCAGCAAACTCAAAACGTCTGTGTACAGGCTAAGAGGGCTCTAGGAGCGCTTTTCAGACTCTTTAGAGGCGCTTGCCCATTTTATGTTTTGGAGCGTGTCTATTCAGGCGTTATTCTGCCGCAAATCTTGTACGCTATTGAAGTCTGGTTCCCATCTACAAAGAAATGGCGAACAAAGTTGGAAAATGTTCAATACTTCTTTCTCAAACAACATCAAAACAACTATGTTCGCACGTACTCAGAGCTTTTGAATGAGTACAATGCAGCTGCTAAGATCTCTGTTGTTCCTGTGTGGCGTTTGTCTGTGCAACGTTCAATGCAATTGTTCTATCGGTTTTATTATGGTCAGAGATACTGTAGTAGAGATTGTATTCCAGTTGTTCCCGGTAGGAGAAGCCACAGAATGGGCCATGGTCAAGCGGTCGGACTGACTGTACACAGAACGGTTACCACTGCCTCGACCTTCTTCCCCACTGCCTGCAAAATCTGGAACAGACTGCCTGCGGGCACCACCGAACTTGGTTACAGCAGCTTTTCTGCCTTTTTATGTAGTGAACCGTTTGCCCGCTTGTTGCAGCTGTTGTCTTACTCCTTCACTACTCATAATATTAAGTATTGTTGTCCTGCATTGTTTTATTAGTTTGTTTCCTGACTCCTACCGATTACTGTGCTATGCATGGTGTAGGTGTTTTATCCGGAGTAAAACTTGTACTTGTACTTGTACTGACTGACTGACTGACTGACTGACTGACTGACTGACTGACTGTCTGACCGTCTGACTGACTGACTGACCGTCTGACTGACTGACTAACTGACTGACTGTCTGACTGACTGACTGACTGACTGACTGACTGACTGACTGACTGACTAGCTGGCTGACTGACTGACTGACTGACTGACTGACTGACTGACTGACTGACTGACTGACTAGCTGACTGACTGACTGACTAGCTGACTGACTGACTGACTGACTAGCTGACTGACTGACTGACTAGCTGACTGACTGACTAGCTGACTGACTGACTGACTGACTGACTGACTAGCTGACTGACTAGCTGACTGACTGACTGACTAGCTGACTGACTGACTGACTGACTAGCTGACTACTGACTGACTGACAAGCTGACTGACTAACTGACTAACTGACTGACTGACTGACTGACAGACAGACAGACAGACAGACAGACAGACAGACAGACAGACAGACAGACAGACAGACAGACAGACAGACAGACAGACAGACAGACAGACAGACAGACAGACAGACAGACAGACAGAGACCGGATAGACATACAGACCTTTGCGTTGTTTGAGTGCGATTTCATTGGAGACGTGGTTGTACTTGATGATCAGGTTGCACTCAGCAATGTCCAGACCCTCCTCAGCCACCGTAGTGGCGGCCAGAATTTTAGTGCGTCCAGCTCTGAACCCCTGCAACTCACTCTGCTGCTCATCGTAGGTCTGGCCGGCCTGGTCCACACCAGCATTTATGCCTGAACAGACATAGACATATGACAAAAAACATTGCTAAAACAGCCAAAACTGACTGGTGAGCGTGCCAGCTTTCACAGCACCGTCGAGCCCGTCCGAACTGTTGAGAAAGCGCTTCATCTCGTGGGCCAAGACTCTGGTGCGAACGAAGATGATGGTACGCGAGTTGGGCTCGCGCTCGTACTGTTGTTTGAGAATTTTGACCAGCTCCCGCACGATATCCTTCTCTTGAATGTCGTTGTCGGCTGCTTGCCGAAGCTGAGCACGTCTGGCTACAACAGAATACATTGCTGATCTTATTTATAGCTTGTCACTTCAAGCACTTCCACACGTTCACTTTGACGGTGGACACGTGCAAATGCATAACTAGTAGAGTAGTTGAAGTAGAAGATTGAGAGTAAAAATTCTGACTATTTGTGCATGTTGTGTTAAAATGTCAGCGCAATTGATAGACCAACACATAAGTTACAGTAAAACAAACCCGGATAGGTAACGGACGACCCTGTATAATAAGATTTAACGGCGTTAAGTGACAAACTTTAGTATATTTATAGCCCCCATTATCATAACCATACATGTACTAGGGGGTTACCCCCGCTTTGGAAAGGCCAACCCCCTCAGCCCTGAGACAGGTTAACGGACCCCACGACCCAAAAATACAAGCACTAGTAGTGGCTCCAGTACTAGCAAACTGGCTCAGAAATCACTAATTTTTAACCTAATATTCGCTTGAAAAGCTTTTGGAAACCGAACTTCGCGTTTCCACGGCTGATATTTAAAGAGAAATCGGTGTTTTTGGAAGCCCTTTTTGTCATTTTTCGCGTGTTTTTAGCTCTAAAACGCTATTTGGTAGTTTAAAATAGCGATTTTTAGCGTCCTTACTGAAAAAAAACGTGCTAAAAACGCATTTCCAGGCGTTTTGGAGCTTTTTAAATTTGGGACACCCTCTGGGCGAAACCCCTACCCCAGGTCGGCCCGGAGCTGTTATGTATGATCATAACGACCATTCTGTCCAGTTGTTGAACAAGCAGTGTGAGTGAGTGAGTGCTATTCAGGCTACCATCGAATTTCTCGCAAGCCAGTTCGTCCAGTTCGATGGTCTGTCTGTCTCTGTACTCTTCCATCTTTTCTTCCAGGTACTCCAGTGCAAACCTGGTCGGTAAGTGAGCGTTCAACTCGAGCGAGTAGTGGAACGTCTGAAGAAACTTAATCAGTACTAACAACTGACACAACCTGCCTAATTTGTAATAAATAAAGTTCAGTTCAGTAGGTTTCATCTGTACGTCAAGTATCATGGGCTTTCGACTTTGCCCCTGCAGGGATCGCAACAGCCGACACAACTTTCTACCTCTCCGATTTTTAGAAACCAATTTTTTACAATTCAAGCAAAAAAATCAAATGTAAAACAGAAAACAATCAGCCTTTGAGCAATTTTAGTCTGCAATTCCAGCTTTTTTGGACGTTTTTCGTACTATTCCCTTAATTTTGGCTCAATCACTAAGATAACCTGTGTTTTAGATGCTCAAGTGTTATTGCGACAGTTAAAACCATTTGGTAATTGACCAAGGTGTGTGGAAATTAGAGCAAAAAGAAATGTGTCCATTTTTAGACACCTTGTACTAGGCTGAGTTGCACTTGGGCTGGCAGAGTTTCAGGCCAAGTGCAGATGTAAAGCATACTACAGTCAGGCATTATTATGGTACCGGTACTTAGGGTAGTGGTACCATAATGGTACCCCCACGTTCGGGTACTGTGACGGTACCGTAAGGTACCGGCATCTATGGTACCCCTACCTTCGAACTGGTAACTGTACCGGTACCACAGTACCACTTCATTCAAATTTCGTGCCATATGGTACCGGCACCTATGGTCATGGGTAGGGTGCCACATATGGTACCACCACAGTCCCCGAACGTGGGTGTACCACATATGGTGCCACTAGTCTAGGTACCGGTACCATAAAGTGCCTGACTGTGCAAATTAAACTACCTTAATGAACTGCAAGCACTTCATGGGATCTTCCTTCCACTCCTCTCTGACCAGTGGCAGACGGGTCTTGAGCAGAGTCGAGTACCAAGCAACGTAGGAGGGCGAAAACCGATTCTCCGGAATCACAGACTCCTGCTCGCTTATGTAGCTAGCGCTGAGTAGATATTGCAGCGACGGAGACAGATGGCCTTCCAGCCAGTTCAGGATAAAGCCCATGTGAGTGGCAAAGGCGCTTTCGGCGTGTCTCGAGTTCACTATCACCAATTCTGCAATCTTGCCCTCTACATCTTTTCCTAGCCTATCAGTACTCTGCTATTGGGTATCAGGGTATTGGGGCCTTCGGACCTTATAATACCCGATACTGAAAGTAAAAGCCATTTTCGCGGCAGTCTACAAAAGCTAGCAGAGTTTATGCCGATAACTTATTATACAATCAGGAACTTAACCCCGTTTATGCTACTAGCACCTTATGGTTATGGTACCGGTACCGAGGCTACTGGAACTATAATGGTACCCCCACGTTAGGGCACTGTGGTGGTATCATACGTATATATGTAACATGGGGGCTGCCCCAACCCGACGTATGCCAGACCCCCTGAGACGATTTTTCGACATCACTCCGATTTTTCTCACAAGTAATTTATGAGCAAAGTTTTCCGATTTTTTACAATTACAGACACAAAAATTGTCAAAATCGACTGTAAATCAGCACCTTTTAGCTGTATTTAAGCCCAAATAAGCGATTTTTGACGATTTTTATAGCGAGAAAATAGTGGTTTTTTTCAATTTTTGAGCGGTTTTAGAGCCCAACCTCCCTCCCAAAGTTTGGGTTCAGACCCCCAGGCCGGCGGCAGACCACCCAACCCCCTCACCCCTTCGGCGGATGACCTGTTATATGCCGGCACCATGTATGGTGCCACTAGCCTGTAAAACAGCACCTTTTAGCTGTACTTGATCCCAAATTAGCGATTTTAACGATTTTTAGCCGAAAAATGGCGATTTTTGAACGTTTATGGTGCCAGTACCATAAACGGCGTTAAGTTATACAGACTGTTATAGAGGCCGGTTTCCTAAGTGGCAGACCAGTAATTAGTTCTCTTTCTTCTTATCCAATAGAGATGCGCATCGGCCGGACCAGATGCACGTGTGAGCCTGCTGGGCCGGCAGGTCGGCCCCAATTTCTATTTTTTTTGCTAAAATATAGAGGATTTTTGTGTATTTTCTTGCGATTTCAGTATAGTTCAACATAGTAATTGTGTTTTTAAGATTCTCAAATATTCGGACAAAATTAATCAATTTTTTACCTCGTTTTCTTTGATTTTGATAAAAACATAATATCGTATATTATTAGTTAAAGATCAAAACTTTGTCTGACTGAATAAGGAAAACCAATGAAAAAGAGCCGAAAAAGTGCTAATTTTGTCTCATTTGAACCCAGTCGATTATTTTCCCGACAAAATTTCAAAATAAGTTTACGGAAAACCCAGCAGAAGAGAAGCAGAACCAACCATCCTGCGGAATGTTGACATGGGTCAGGAGGTCATCGTTGTGCAGCTGTACAGTGGACAAGTGCTCAGCCGCCAGGTTGGCCGCCATGGTAACTATGTGCGGAATGGCGGCACCGAACTTGTCCAACTTTCCCTTCCTGCCCACCCCCAACGAAGCGGTCATCCCGATGATCTGAGGCAGTGCCACTACTTCTGGAAGGTCTTCCTTTATCTTCTCCTCGTTCTCCACCTTTATGTCGTTGTAGTACTGCATCAACACTAAAACAATGCTTGATGATAAGTTATTGTGGCTGAAGTTGAATTAATAATACCGCTGTAGGGGTGATTGTCGGCCGCGTGATGACACTCGTCGAATAGCAGCAGTGAAAAGTCGGAGAAGTACAGACGCTCGGTGCCGCTGGCGTTTAGCAACATGTTTCTGAAAGCAACCACTATGCCGGGCAGGCAGGCACTGAAACAACAAGCGCAAAACCAACCAAACTAGAAACAAGCAAGCTTTAAACAAACAAACAAACAAGCAGACAAACACAACAAAATAAACAACAAACAAACAGCAATAAGTTAAGCAAACATAAACAATCGATCAAGAAACAAGCAAAGAAAGAAGAAAGCAAGCAAACACAAACGAACAAACAAGCAAGCAAACAGCAGCAAACGAAAAAACAAGAAACACAAACGAACAAACAAGCAAGCAAACAGCAGCAAACGAAAAAACAAGAAACACAAACGAACAAACAAGCAAGCAAACAGCAGCAAACGAAAAAACAAGAAACACAAACGAACAAACAAGCAAGCAAACAGCAGCAAACGAAAAAACAAGAAACACAAACGAACAAACAAGCAAGCAAACAGCAGCAAACGAAAAAACAAGAAACACAAACGAACAAACAAGCAAGCAAACAGCAGCAAACGAAAAAACAAGAAACACAAACGAACAAACAAGCAAGCAAACAGCAGCAAACGAAAAAACAAGAAACACAAACGAACAAACAAGCAAGCAAACAGCAGCAAACGAAAAAACAAGAAACACAAACAAACAAACAAACAAGCAAACAACAGCAAACGAAAAAACAAACAAACAAACATAAAGGAACAAACAAGCAAGCAAACAGCAGCAAACGAAAAAAACAAGAAACACAAACGAACAAACAAGCAAGCAAACAGCAGCAAACGAAAAAACAAGAAACACAAACAAACAAACAAACAAGCAAACAACAGCAAACGAAAAAACAAACAAACAAACATAAAGGAACAAACAAGCAAGCAAACAGCAGCAAACGAAAAAAACAAGAAACACAAACGAACAAACAAGCAAGCAAACAGCAGCAAACGAAAAAACAAGAAACACAAACAAACAAACAAACACAAGCAAACAAAAACAAGAAACACAAACAAACAAACAAACACAAACGACAAAGAAAACCAAATAAACAAACAAACAAACAAGAAAGCCAAACAAACAAGAAAGCCAAACAAACACAAGCAAACGAAAAAAATAAGAAACACAAACAGAAACAAACAAACAAACAATCCCAAAACTAAACAAACAGCAATGAACAAGCAGAAGCCCAAAAAAAACTGCAAAAACTCACACTAAAATCTGCGGAGTCATGACCATCACGTGGTTTGCCAGGATTCTATCCGACTTTGGCGCCGTGGTTTCGCCTCCAGCCAACGAACTGACTTTCCACTTGTTTCTTAAGGCCTTATTGAAGTAAGTGCACTGTTGTCCAACCAGCGGTATGGTAGGAACCAGAAAGGCCACCCTTCTCAGCTTACTGACGCTATCTCCCGCCTCCAAATGGTTGCGGACGATGTCCACAGCTACGAGTGTCTTGCCCGACCCAGTTGGAGCGCAAATAATATCGTTGAGACCTTGATTGCCCGCTCTGGCCAACTCTTTCTGGTACAGACGAAGCGCTAAATTGGTTACTTCGGCGTCGGGGTTTATTCCTGCAAGCCAATTTCTATAAAATTTTACTACCATTGATTGATTGATTACCTTCTTTGAGCGCTGCGAACGTGTATTGCAGCCGTTTTTCGTCGTTGCACTTGACTGACACTGCTCTGCGTGCTTCTTCTGTTACTACGAAGCCGTTCGAGCAACTGGCTAAAAGTATATAACAAAAGTTCTTTCAGTCTTGATCGCTGCTGTAACGGTCAGGGAAATATCGACATACATGGTATGGTACATGTATGGTAACCATTCGATCGAGACCTCAGCTGATACCAAAATATAATATGGTATGCTTCATTCAAATCGTTTTACGTAAACGTACCGGTACCATGGTATCACCTGATGTCTCGAACGAAGGGGTATAGAACCGATACCATGGTACAACTTGTAGGTGAACTGATACCATGGTATCGCTATATGTATGTCTACCGATACCATATACGTCGTTATTTCCCGGTATAACTAACTAGGCCGTTTCAGCAGTTTTCATGCAACCTACAACTAGAGATTGGCTAGCATTTCGGCTGAGGGGGTGGTAAATTTTCAAATCCTGAGGGGGCTGAGGGGAATAGCGCTGGCTGACGATGTGGTTGAGGCAATGGTAAGCCAAAGCATATTTTTCGTTAAACGACCTTCTAAAGTTTTATCCAAAAAGTCAGGTTTCATTAGGGAACCAATGTTCCAGGGGGCGTAACGGCAGCCTGGGGGGTAGGGCAGAGCCTGAGCTCAACCCCTCAGCGCCCCCTTTTGACCGTGTCTGTCGGGACCTACAACCACGCTAGAATACCTTGAGCAGCCTCTAGTTCTCTCTCTTCCTTGAACTGTTCTAAAACACTCAAATTGATTAGAGAAATTCAAAGTTAGTTCCAGTCTAACTGTATTCTAGCTGAAAGTTGGGCGCAATCATTTGTTTTATTGCGTTGTTGACTGTGTTCTTTGTCATCGCTTGCATCAGGTCCCAATACCAAACGACCGGAGAACGCTCGGAGATCTGCTCCAGAAGATACCAATTGGCTGCCTCTCTGCCTAAACTTATCAACTGGGTCAACCAGGAAGCTGCATCTTCAGGCATACATTTCACCGACTATACCCAGATACACGCCCGCCCGCCCCAACAACGCCATTTTTCCGCCTCTTCCGATTTTCTGTGACGCAATTTTTAAGAAATGCTTACAATCATACATGCCATACATCTAACAGGTCATCCGCCGAAGGGGGAGGGGGCTGTGGGGTCTGGCCTAAGACGGGTGGGGGGCAGACCCCCTGCTACATGCATCAGGTCATCTGCCTGTGGAGGAAGGGGTTGGGTCATACATAGGCCGGGGTCACCCCTACCCTCGGCGTACAATCCCCGTCGGCCGGCCATACTCCCTCCCACATACATGTAGATGTTCCAGGTCGGCGCCGAAGCGCGGAGGGGGGTCTGGCGCCGGCCCAAATTTTGGGAGGGGGTTGAGCAATAAAAAACGCTCAAAAATCGAAAACATCGCAATTTTTCGGCTAAAAATCGTGAAAAATCGTTAATTTTGGCTGAAATACAGCTAAAAAGTACTGCTTTACTGCGATTTTGCGTCTGAATCTGCAAACAATCGCAAAAATTTGCTCAAGAAATTACTTGCCAGAAAAATCGGAGGGGGTCTGAAAAATCGTCTCCGGGGGCCCGATCCGGGAGGGTCTGGCCTAAGTCGGGTGGGGGCAGACCCCCCATACCCCCTGTTACATGTATGCCCTCCCACCACCTAGACATGGTCTAGTATTTCGGCTGACGGGGTAGAATTATTAATTCCTGATGGAGACCGAGGAGGAAGGAGCGCCTAAGGGGGCTGACGGAATAATAAGCCTAAGCGTCCGATTTTTGGAAAGTTTTTAAAATAAAAGTTTTTTGGGTTTATTTTCGTTAAAAAGGTTAACGCTATTCTGAGCTCATTTACACCAATTCTAGGCATACATTTATCATAACTTTATACAGGTTGTCTCAAAAAAATGATCACATTTGTTTTTACAGCCATTTCCGCAAATTTTGACCAAATAGGATGAAATTTGGGCCATAGGTGTAAAAATTCGGGGAATTTATGTCTTAAAGTTTGGTGCACTAGGCTTGACGCATTCCCGAGAAATTTCGAAAAAAAATTTGGTAATTTCAATAGTAAAAGCCGGTCACCGAAAAAACGTCACATTACATTATCGCCTAAACTCTAACGATCGCGTTGGAGTTCATGTGTCAACTTTTTACACACGAATAACCCTAAATTTCTGCGTTTCTGACCAAATTTCATCCAATTCCGACAAAAATTAGGAAAGATACAGTAAAAAGTAATGTTTCCATTTTTCGGTGACCGGCTTTCACTATTGAAATTACCAAATTTAGCTTTTTTTTTAATTTCTCGGGAATGAGTCAAGCCTAGCCCACCAAACTTTAACACATAAAATTCCCCTAATTTTGGCACCTATGGTCCAAATTTCAGCCTATTCGGTCAAAATTTGCGGAAATGATAGTAACAATAAATGTGATCATTTTTTCGGTGACCGGCTTTCACAATTGAAATTACCATATTTCACTTTTTTTTGAAATTTCTCGGGAATGAGTCAAGCCTAGTGCACCAAACTTTAATACATAAAATTCCCCGATTTTTGGCACCTATGGTCCAAATTTCAGCCTATTTGGTCAAAATTTGCGGAAATGGCTGTAAAAACAAATCTG
The DNA here is from genome assembly GCA_030248155.1 of Sabatieria punctata. Taxonomy (NCBI): domain Eukaryota; kingdom Metazoa; phylum Nematoda; class Chromadorea; order Araeolaimida; family Comesomatidae; genus Sabatieria; species Sabatieria punctata. The sequence goes on from JASANB010008052.1 coordinate 15,231, forward strand.
ATCATTTTTTGAGACACCCTGTATTACAAAATTCTACCAAAAAATTCCTCAGGGGTAGCGGCTGGTTGAGGGGCGTAGGCCAGAGCCTGAGGGGGGTCAACCGCCTCATCCCCCCACTCAGACATGGGCTAGCATTTCGGCTGATGGGGGGTAGAATTTTCAATTCCTGAGGGGGGCTGATGGGGGGTAGGAGTGCCTGAGGGGGGCTGATGGAGTGGTATGCCAAAAAGTCCGATTTTTGGCTAAAATAAAGGGTTTTGGCTTATTTTTCATTAAAATAAGCTATTCTGAGCTCATTTACACCTAATCCGCCTCCTCGGCTGGGAGCGTCCCCGTCGCGGAGGTGGAAATAACGCAGGCTTGCATTGCACACCCGCAAAGCTGCTTTACTACAAATGCCCAGCCCTCCTTTCGTCTAAACAATCACCTCACTTTCTTCCGGCTAACCATTACTATACTCGTATATAAACATTCTTTTCCTCTATCCTCCTAGAAATCCACGGTTGACTTTCCCTCATTACGAGGTCTGTGGTGTGCAGTTCCTTCTGCATGAACGTCTCTATCCCCGCAAGGGTCTTGCACCTCGACCCTTTCAACATTGCATTGTGATTGTGTGCGCTAGAGTACCCTCCACCATTTTAGATTCATCTCTTTGCTTCTTCCCTATATGTCCTTTTCGCCCTCATCTTCTTACTTCTACCCTGTGATGTCTCTCTCACTTACAATTATCACATGGCATTGCTCCAGCCGAGCTGCTGAGCTCCGACATCGTCTCCATGCTGGTCAGTTGATACTGTATTGCCCTGCTGCAAGAAGTCCGCCTGCCTTCTGACCGCCTTCCCAGATTCCCAGGCTACCAGGCCTTCCCTGCTCCGCGTCTCTCCAACTTCGATGGTGGTGTAGTTGCCTTGCTCAAAACCATGCACTCTGCAGAGCTCTCTTCCTTTGATGCATCTGGAGAGGATCTCACTGAATATCTCATTGTCAAAGTGTCTCTCCACAACCTCTCCTTACACCTGGTCAACATCTACAACCCTCCCTACCACAAACACTTCGACCCCTTGTCTCTACATGCCCAACGTCCTCATTGGCGGACTCTTCAACGCACATCACCCCCACTGGGCTACTCTGGGTCCCAACCACACAGGACACACCCTCGCCAACTTCACTCAACACTCTGATTTCACTATCCTTCTGGATGCCCCAGTTCAACCCACTCTTCTACATCATGGCTCTGGCACCTCTACTTACCAAGACCAATTCCTTCTCTCCCACCCTTTCCCAGCCCACTGGTCTCTCACCCATGTCCTCGGTACTCTACCATACTCTCATAATGTACTTGTTGGACCATAATCGACTGCTAATCGCAGATGCCTGTGGCGGGAAATTACAAACAAACAAACACCTAATCCAGGCATACACAGTATAGATAAAAAAATGTCCCATCGCTTTTTCGGCCTTCACTCAAACGTTTCGTTCTCAGTCACTTCTTTACCGATTTGGCTCAAATTTTCAGCAAAAATTAATAACATGGTTGGCTAAATATTCTGCAAGTTTAGTGCCAAAATTCCGACTCATACTGGTTTTATGACCCGAAAACTAGGAATGAGGGTGGTCCACGCAAATTTATTTTTTTCGGTAATACAAGGAATACAGGCCTGAAACTTGCAGGAAAGGTTGGTGTTCCTATTGGGCATAACATACTAAGCGGGCAGCCCTGTAGCTCAAATGGCACTAAAATTGGGGAATTTCAAAAACATGACTAAGTATGACTTTTCTTCGTAAAACCGGCAAAATGACGATTCTACAGATTTTCGATTTTCAAAAAAACGCTGCATGGTGGTTTCTATGGTGTGGAACAGAGTTTAAATATCAGGTTCATTTATTTGCCGAACTTCCTGCTACAATCTGTGTTGATTAACAACAGATTCAGTGCTTTGATTCTAGAAGGTGCGGATTTCTTAACTATGGATTTTCGCTCATGTTTTTGAAATTCCCCAATTTTAGTGCCCTTTGAGCTACAGGGCTGCCTGCTTAGTATGTTATGCCCAATAGCAACACCAATCATTCCTGCAAGTTTCAGGCCTGTACTCCTTGTATTACCGAAAAAAATACATTTGCGTGAACCACCCTTATTCCTAGCTTTTGGGTCATAAAACCAGCATGAGTCGGAATTTTGAAACCACACTTGCAGAATATTTAGCCAACCATGTTGTTAATTTTTGCTGAAAATTTGAGCCAAATCGGTAAAGAAGTGACTGAGAACGAAACGTTTGAGTGAAGGCCGAAAAAGCGATGGGACATTTTTTTTAATCTATACTGTATTTATCATAATTTTCTATACAAAATTCTTCCAAAAAATTCCTGATGGGGGTAGCGGCCGGCTGATGGAGGGTAGGTCGGAGCCTGAGGGGGCCAACCCCCCTTTGCCCATGTCTGCCCCCACTTTTCACATTTCTGCCCCGACCTCCCGGAGGAAGAAAATTATCGCTTTTTACGGCTAAATAAAGGAGTTTTCCGGGAATCTGCCACCCGGCCGGAGATGTTCAGAGCCCCCATCCGAATTTTTCCTGCCGATGTAAGGGTTGGGGGTCTAGGGGAGGGGAGTTGGGTACTAGAACACGCTCAAAAAAGTAGCAAAAAAGCGCAATTCTGGCCTAAAAATCATCAAAAACGGCTGATTTGTACTCAAAAACAGCTAAAAAGTGCTGTTTTACAAGCAAGTTTAGCAATATCAGTGTCTGAAATTGTAAAAAATGTAAAAATTTGTTGAAAAAGTTACTTGCCAGAAAAATCGAAGATGGGCCGGAAGGTCCCCGATCGGGGGAGTCTGCTGCAGGTGTAGGCAGACCGGCTTAACTGACTTTTAGGGGTCCCTCCTTAGGGGGTCACTCCACTATATATTAATTAATTGTCATTGCCAACCGAGATCGGGCAGACATGTAAAGTGGGGGGTCGGCGGAATCGGCCGGCATGGTGTGCGTTGGACATCCCTATGACCCCAAAGTAAAACCCTAAAACAGTTCCGCCCAACTCCCTCTGGGTAGCCAGCAATGGCCATCGGCGGTTCTCTCCGATCCGGCCATTTTCCATAGTAAAACTCGAAAACACACCAAACAAAAATGAATGTTTCTCCGGGGGGCTACCTCGCTCAGACATGTGCTATGCAGCGTTCGAAAGCTCACATCATGGACTTTCAGAATCTGTAATAAAATTTGTGGCGATTTTTGTTATTTCAAAAATAATCGATCCCGAAATATCGATTGATAACGATTTTGTCAGTTTTCACTGAAATGAGAATTTCTCTGGGGGGCTACCTCACTCAGATGCGTGGTCTGCAGCGTTCGAAAGCTGATATCATGAGCTTTCAGGATCTGTAATAAAATTTGTGGCGATTTTTGTTATTTCAAAAATAATCGATCTCGAAATATCGATTGATCACGATTTTATCAGTTTTCAGCATCTGACTAGAAGTAGCTAAAAAACAAAATGGGATGACCAAATTGAGGTTTTCTGGCACGCTAAATTCATTGGCGACGCCCATTTACAGCTGCGATCACGTGATCAATCGATACTTGATCAGTTATCGATTTTTTTGCTGTGCAAATAAGCAAAGCACATAAGCTGTAATGTCAGTGGTTTTCGGGCATGCCGATTTCAACCATGATGTTGTTTTAGAGCTATCATCGCGTTTTCATTCGATATTCGATATCGATTGATTATCGAATCTTTTGCTGTGCAAAAAAGCAAAACACATAAGCTGTAATGCCAGTAGTTTTCGGACATGCCGATTTCAACCATCATGTCGTTTTTGAGCTATCATTGCAGTTTAGTTCGATTATCAGTATCGATTGATTGTCAAGTATCGATTTTATGTGGAATGGGTAAAATAAAACAACTTCCACCTTATGCGTTTTCTTGCATTACTTGTTGTAGCTAAGCTGGTGTCCGTTTACTGACATCATAGCTTGTGGTTTGTTTGTTTATTTGCACAGTAAAAAAACGATAATCAATCGATATTAATAATCGAACTATACTGAAATGATTGTTCTAAAACGACATAATGGTTGAAATCGGCATGCCCGAAAACCACTGACATTATAGCTTTGTGCCTTGTTTGGTTGCACAACAAAAATCGATAATGAATCGATATCGATTATCGAATTAAAACTCGATGATAGCTCTAAACCAATATCGTGGTTGAAATCGGCGTGCCCAAAAACCACTAACATCACTAACTAGTTAGGTCATCTGCATAGCAAAAAATCGATAATCGATCAAGTATCTATTATCGATTGATCACGTGATCGTAGCTGTAAATGGGCGTCGCCAATGAATTTGGCGTGCCAGAAAACCTCAATTTGGTCATCCCATTTTGTTTTTAGCTACTTCTAGTGAGATGCTGAAAACTGATAAAATAGTGATCAATCGATATTTCGAGATCGATTATTTTTGAAATAGCAAAAATCGCCACAAATTTTATTACAGATTCTGAAAGCTCATGATGTCAGCTTTCGAACGCTGCATACCACACATCTGAGTGAGGTAGCCCCCCAGAGAAACTCTCATTTCAGTGAAAACTGACAAAATCGTGATCAATCGATGTTTCGGGATCGGTTATTTTTGAAATAACAAAAATCGCCACAAATTTTATTACAGATTCTGAAAGCTCATGATGTCAGCTTTCGAACGCTGCATAGCACGCGTCTGACTGAGGTAGCCCCCCAGAGAAACTCTCATTTCAATGAAAACTGACAAAATCGTGATAAATGGATATTTCGGGATCGATTATTTTACAAATAACAAAAATCGCCACAAATTTTATTACAGATTCTGAAAGCTAATGATGTCAGCTTTCGAGCGCTGCATAGCACATGTCTGAGCGAGGTAGCCCCCTGGAGAAACATTCATTTTTGTTTGGTGTGTTTTCGAGTTTTACTATGGAAAATGGCCGGATCGAAGAGAACCGCTGATGGCCATTGCTGGCTACCCAGAGGGAGTTGGGTGGAACTGTTTTAGGGTTTTAATTTGGGGTCATAGGGATGTCCAACGCACACCATGCCGGCCGATTCCGCCGACCCCCCACTTTACATGTCTGCCTGATGGCTGCCTGATTTCGGTTGGCAATGACAATTAATCACTTTCTTGCTTAGGCTCAGGCTCAGGTCAGGCTTAGGAGTCAACTGAATATGGTAGATAAAATTGAAATTTTTGTTAGGGACCCCTAAAAGTCAGTTTTGCCGGCAGGGCAGACCCCCTGTTTGTTTACATGTACGGCGAAGCTTTCATGAAATCGGCAATTTTATACCTATTTATTTTGAACCACTGATTTTGTTAGATCGCCTAGTGCACGCGTCACCTCTCCATTTAGGTGCTAGAAGGTGTAGGTACCTTCAGAAGTGAAGAGTACGCGAGTCTGTTGGAGGAGTTCATTGTAGAGTTGCGAGTTGATAGCGTCCAGTTCCTTCAGCAACTCTTCGGTTCGCAGTCTGTCCACCAACACTTTTGACCGCTTCACTGTCTTGAGCCAGTCTCTGCTGCTTACTCTTTCTTCAGGGGGAACCGGCATTTTTTTACGCTTTTTTTCTCCAACCACTATGATATGGGGAAATCACTGGAATTGCAAATTTTGAACAGAGACTACCGAATGTGGCATCAAACGACTGCTGACGATCTCCTGATTACCTATTATTCTACACATCAACTTCTAATTACTGCATGCTATATCAAGTTCTACCCCAGATTATACGTTTTCGCGCACTAAGAAAAGAAGTTGGAAGGAAGGTAATATCGAATCGGCGCAAAGGTTTCAGTTTCAGTTTATTCAGTATCAATCAGTCCAGAAACAGAGGAAGAGTGATACGAGAGAGAGTACCCAGGCGTAGCACTTACAGATACCCTATTCATTAATATATCGGTTAAAGTCACAGAAACGCAATAAAAATGGCATGGTTATTTTGGCACGAAAACACGATACAGAAGAAGACGCAATCACAGAAGCATCTAGAGCGTTCCAGACGTCTACAACACGGTTACAAAAAGAATGCTTTACAAAATCTACTCTACTGTGATTCACATACAACTTTAAAGGGTGTCCGCGTAATGTCACTAAAGGTAATCGGCGCAAAGCGCAAAGCGCAAATTTACGGTACCAGCGCTAATGCGGGAAAACGTTACATGTGCATACAGTCAGTAAGTACCCCAATTTACATCGGAAGAAGCCCGTTCCCCCACCCGCAACCACCCTGACTTTATTAAAGCCTTGGTTTTAGCTTAGGTTCAATCTTAGCTTTTCAGGTTAAAAATGGCTATTTTGTGGGTGGAGGAATGGACCGGGAATCATTTACATTGAAGCCTTGAGCTGGTTAGTAGTCTAACTTAGCTTCTTGTTTGGAAGGTAACGCGAACGTAAAAAAAGTACTGCTGGGCTGGGAAAGTACTGACATAATATTATTATAATAATTATAATCTCACCAGCAATCTGAGAGCACAGAAACTGGTGCTGCAGCGGCGAACCACATTTCTTATTTGCGAATCTAGAGAGTTATTTATTCCGTGTATTCTGTACGTTACGTTGTTCCTACACGGGACCGGACGCTTTTAGACACGCCAGGCTTACCGCTTGAGAATCAAGGAAATCAAACATCGCTAGCAAACGAGTTGCATACTTTAACTTCAAAACAATTTCCAAGGCGTATTCACAGGACATCGTTCGCTGTTCCGTTTTATTGGTCGTATAGTCTAGTCAGTAATAGCGATCCGCGCGCCTGTCACTCTGAGTTCTCTCTTGGCTACAAATACGAATACCAAAATGAGCTGTGAAATTTGCAAACCATTTTTCATGTACGGCTCTGCCTTATTAATCTGGGCAATTTAGGACCGCCCGAATTTGCTATGATTAGACTGGGGACCGAGATTGTTAACTTTTACCAACTTATGAAAACCACACTTACGTTGTTGCCGCAGTAGCTTTGTTAGGCGTGCTAGTCACCCTCCCAGCATAGTTACGATCGACGCCGACTTCGTCTTCAACGAACGGTACCGTTTCGTTCATCTTTATTTCATTTACAAATGTTAAAAAGCCGTTCCTCTAGGACGGAAATGGGTGGAGTTAATGTATTTGAAGTTAGTCTCGGCCTATACCCCACGCTGATGTGGGCAACGAAACTAATGGATTCCAGAGTGGTATTAAACTTGAAATATTAACTTGAGTAATTAACAACAATTAATAGTAATTAATAAAATAATTAACGTATTAACTTGAGTCCTTGAAGGTTAAATACAGTGCATATTGCGAATGAGAAATGGTCCTGAGACAATCATCATTTATGGAACGACAAATTAAGAAAGGAGGGACGATAGAATTTAAATTTCGCGGGCTACAGTATCTTAGATGTTCACGCAACCACTGAAACATTTGCGCCACTTTGCGCTTTGCGCCGATTAACTTTGCGCCGATTCGATATTACCAGTTGGAAAATGGAAAATATGGAAAATGGAAAATGCTTCTCAACAATTTGGAAATTAGGAAAACATGCACAAGAACAATCAACATTTAGAGTTGCAAATGCCGTTTTAAATGGTATCGGGTATTATTTGGTATTTTCAAGGTATTTGGTATTCGGTATTTTTTATACCAAATAAAACCGAATAGTTTAAACAACTAAATAATTAGCTTTTAAACGATAAATTGTGCATATTTTGCGACTGTATGCCATGTGAGACTGTTCTGTTCAGAGTTTTCGAATTTACTAAAAGTTTAAGAATGCAGATAAGCAGATGAAAACGTCGCTTTACCGTTTCTGAGCGACAAAAGAACAAAGAATTCTGACCAGCTTAGCTTAGTAGTAAATTTACTGTCTGAACAGACAACAAACCGAGCAGATCAAGGGGAGGACTGGGCCGTTTGTCCGGCTGCCGCCCACCAACCCGGTAAATACTTGGACAGGTCCAATTTATGGACACTATTTTTGAAACAGTACACCGTGCGTGCATTGACAACATTTGCAGGTAACTGATTCCAAACAGGTACTGTTCTATTGGCAAAGAAATATTTGCCAACATCCAGATTTGTACGCTTCTGATACAACTTTAGGCTATGCCCCCGAGTACTTATAACTTAGCTATAGCTTATAACAACCGCTCATGGAAAATTCTTAAAAAGTGCAGGTTGGTCTTAATTAATGAACATAACTACTCCGCTTTGGGGCAGTCCACATACGACGTCGTTCCAGATCGGGGAGGGGCTCGGCTGAAATGCGACAATAGACGACACGCCAGGTGAGGAGGGAGTTAGCGCTTTCTTCGGAATTTTAGGGGACTGCGATTGTATTATTTTCAATTTGAGTACATTCTTGCAAAGGTTTTTTTTACATACAGAAGCGCTTCTCATTATATTGTAGGGATTTATTCTATTGAATGTGCAGTACGGTAACAATATAACATGACAGTACTGTATGTACTGCACTTTTATTGGAGGGGTAAGCCGAAAACGAATCGCCTTAGGTGGAGGGGGTTCCGATGAAGCGACGCAATGCGATTTGGGGGGCGGGGGTCCGAAAAATCGGGATTTTGGAACGACTTCGTTTATGGACGGGCCCTTTATCGAGACCGAGCCTAGACCGCAAACATCACAACGTGCTTGCCCATTTCCCGGAGTCTGTGAAAAACCACCAAATTCTACTCGTTTTCTTTCTCGGCATGATTAGATTTCTTTTAGATGCAACAAAAACTCTTCCACTGAGGCAAAACTTATATATTTTAGCTGAAAAAGCAAAAAAAAAAGTATGACTTTGCGCTCATTCCAAACAGCTAGCGACCTGTTTATCAGCTATTTGGTATTATTTGGTATAGAAAATACCATCTGGTATTTGGTATTTTTTATAACATTTGCATCCCTGATCAACATAATCGCATGCAAAAAATTGCATATCGGTAACGCCGGCAATTCGGCGATGTTCTCCGAACGTGAAACGTAAACGAATTACGGGTGAGCGGTCAGCTATTTCTTCAAGCAAGGATGTTTCTTAGTTAAATAAATAAATTAATATTGTTACAGTATTATCCTTCAAATAGCAACTATTTCGACTTTACTAAAGTCTGTCCAGAAATCGTTGGCCGGCAGAGTGTCCTGTATTTACGCGCAGTGCAAAGCCCATGCATGTATATATAGATCTGCTAAAAACACATGTTTCACACTTTCGTTCTTCAGAGTCTGGTCCTGGTGGTAGGTCAACCCCAATCGGTAACGTGATCTCCAGAAAACAGTCTACCTGAATCAGTTAGTGAAAGTGAAGCCACACTTTCTTGAGTAGCCTTAAACAAGACAACTGAATGATTTCACACAGAACACTGGTCATGGTGAGGTATTTCAATTTTGTATTTTGGTACCCATACCATAACAGCTTACCTGGTTTAAATTTGTGACATTGGTGTGTCAGAAAACAACCCAGCAGCAGCTTTTTTACTGTAGCAACCACAAATCTCAACCGATTTTAATGAATGTTTTAAGAATGAAAGAGAAATATTTTCTTGAACGATTGTTGAAATTTGAACTAAGCAGAATATTCTAACAATAATTCTAACAACAACAATTTCAAAAGTCTCTCAAGAACTGACTCCTCTTTCATGCAAAAAAAGTTTCATTCAAATCGGTAGAGATTTACGTATGGTTGAAACAGTAAAAGAATCTGCTGGTTTGTTTCTTGCACACCCTGCTCAATGATTCCCTGCATTCATTACCTTCATGATTCCTGCAAGCACACCGGCTTCTGCCTGTAGCCAAACTGGCACAATTTGTTCAGCTTCGGCCAGAATCTTTAACAGACCAAGAAATACATGAGATTTTAGCAACATACAATGGTGGAGTCTGTGGCGTATCCCGGCTTTTCCAAAGAGAGTGTAAAATTTTGAAAGTGCCTGGTTGGTAAGAAAATTTAGCAAAATTAGCATTAAAAAACGCGTCTAAAAGGTATTCTGAGCTTAAAATTAACAGAAACTGCAAGGTTTAGTTTTCATTAATGTGGTCGGGTGACAAAATTTTGAAAATTTAGTCTTTAAAAACGCATAAAGAAAGGCATTCTGAGAATAGAATAATAGGCAGTTTTAGTACATAATTCATTAGTTTCTCTTATTTTTGACCGATTTTCTCTTCATACCTCCACCGCAAATGGGAGGTGTATCCAACCTACGTCCCCTGGGGCCTGGATACGCCACTGGTAGACAACCTTGACCAGCTTTTGCGCGTATGTTCTGTCGTTCTTATCATAGAAGGATGTAGAACGACCCTGATTTCCGACTCGACCTGAACGTCCGATTCGATGAACGTATTCCTCAATCTCAGACGGCATGTCAAAATTGATCACCTTAAGTTCAATAGGACATATCTTTCTACCAATCTTGACCACAAGATAGAGTACGTAGGGACAGATACTGTATATTATCAACTTAGACAGCAGAACTGGTACAGTTTTTTAAGGAATGGCATTTTTTCCGCCAGGATTTTAGGTCCACTTAACAACTTCCGTAGTTTTTCAGCTCTGAAAATTTGAACTGTGCCTGAAGACACTCAAAACCTACGTGGTCGATGCCTTTTATGTCCAGTCCTCGTGATGCTAAGCTTGTTGCGACTAAAATTTGGATGCGGCCTTCTCGCAGCCCGGCTAGTGCTGCATCTCTGTCTTCTTGTGATCGCAACCTAAAATGATAGGGCTTATACTTCTGAACTGAAGTCCTTGTACAGTGTGTACTAAAAATAACTACAACATCACAAACCTTGCTTACTGCTGCTTTTCTGCTAGACCGATTCACTTCTGTGAGGGCTGAAATTGGTGATCTAATTTTACATATCCAAAGCGGACCCTTAATCTTTTCGAATAATTCCATAAGGCACTGATTGCACCACGAACACAAAGTTTGTTCACCCACATGAAATTTCTGTGTTTGCCTGTTTTTGCAGAACCACCCCGAACACAAAACCAACACAAAAATCGACGCTCCCAACACCTGAAGAACACAAAAATGGGTGAGGTGAACACCCTCCTAACACCTCTCTCACCCACCCCTCCGCTTCCAATGGAGTGTCCGCCTGCTTCTGGTGGAAGTGCCTGTACGGACAGACAGCAAATGGACTCCACTCCCTCCGCCTATGGACTCCCGTCCAGAAGGGCTGTTTCCCCTGCTGTGTTTTTGGTCTACGGCCATAGGGTGGGTACACCAGGGATGTGAGGTGTGTTTTTTCCGGTGTTTTTTCCGTTTTTTTCCGAAAAAAAAACCCGGTTTTTTTCCTAAGGGTCGGAAAAAACATAAATCGCGGAAAAAAACTCAAGCTAAAAATAGCTAATTTATGTCATTTTTCTAACCAAAAATGGACTTTTGCGTTGTATAATAGGCCATACTGACTCAAACCTGGTAGAAAAACAACAGAAAAGACCAAATTTGGCATGATAAAACAAAAATGCAAGCTGTTGTAAGAAAATTTGCATATAGGGTTCATTGATGAAGCCTGTCAGGGACTGTTTCATGCCTGTTTCGTGATTATATCTATGTAACACGTGTATTTCTGGTCTGAAAAGACTGAAGAAGGCGCTAGAAAGCGTTAGGAATCATTTAATCCAGTCCAGGATACTCAGAACTTGGGCTGGAGTTTTTTTCAGCGATTTAGGAAAAAAACCGAAAAAAAACCGGAAAAAACTGAAAAAAACAGGCCGAGGTTTTTTCGGAAAAATATACAACCCTGGGGTACACCTCGTCCTCGTCCTCCTACTCGTCTTCGTCTAGTCTGTATGATCATTGTTTTGTGTGTCCTACCAGTAAATGCTCTTCAATATGTAAACTGGCACGATCCGATCCTATGTGCGGGGGGAACTTTCGGCCCTACGCTCAGACCTACGTACAGACCTATGTGGTCCATCGCGCGACCCCCGTGGTTCGTCATCTCGGACGTTTCCCTTCTATCATTGCCAGCCACTCTAGCCATGCTGTTGGGCGCCAGGTACTAAGAGAGTGCCTGGCGCGTAGACGTCATGGCATGTCGGCTCCTAACATCCGCTTGGTCCGCCCCTGGTGTGAGAGAAGCCCCCAGGCCTAGTTGGTTTTCATGGACAACTCCTAACGTCATTGATCTTCTCCTCCAACGTGGCATGCTTTTGGAGCGGCTTCGGTGCAATGACAGATCCAGTCGGTTCCCATTTTACCTACTAGCTGTCACCAGCTTTCGGTGGCCTGGGTGGAGCTTTATGCCGACGACCAACTCTTTGCGGCAAGAAAGTTGCCGCGCCGAGAGGATGAGCGCACGACGTCGCTCACAGTGGCTTTGCGGCCTAAACCACTACACAAACTGTGCATGCGTAAACTGGCACGAATAGATGAACAATCTGAGCCCTCACTGAAGTGAGTCGGCCCAGCAGAACAGCAGCAGTAAGCATTTGTAATGTTGTAGTTATTTTTGGGACATCATATGATTACGCCAGAAGTTCATACCCATGAATAACATCCACATCGTATTCATGCGTCTGCAGTAAGCTGTAAATTGCCTTTGCTGTTGAAGTCCGCTGGACAAAAATCAATATTTTCTGTTCATACAATCCGTCCTCTGCTGAAGTTGAAAAAATGTCAAACAAGTAAAACACAAACAGCATATTATAGGCGAAAATGTTCACCGGCATTTTTTCCATTCAGTCTTGCGAACTGGTATTTGGTACTAGGTTTTTGTGTCCCAATACCGAACCACATTAATGGGCAGTGGCGTATCCAGGATTCTACAAGGGGGTGCAAACTTTTAAAAGGGTAAGAAAGGGTTAGAAAATCTAGCTAAATTAGCCTTCAAAGATGCATTGAAAAGACATTCTGAGCATAAAATCAGCAGAAATTGCAAGTTTTACTCGTTTAAAGATGGCCTGGTTGGGCTTTCTGTCCGACCAGGGCAAGAAAATTAATGAAAATTTAGCCTTTAAAAACGTATTTATAAGGCATTCTGAGCATAAAATAGACAGTTTTAGTACATAATTCATTAGTTTCTCTTATTTTTGACAGACTTTCTCCTTTCACATACCTCCACTGCAAAGGGGGTGTGCCCAGACCCACCCTACACCCTCTGGATACGCCACTGTTTATGGGGACCGTAAAAATCTTCAAAGTTCGATCCAGCCAGGATGAGTTTTTTGGGACCCGTTTTGACTCCAATCGACAAAAGGTTAGCAGAATTTATGCGATGATGTCTTACAGTGGTCGGTTTCCTAAGTAGCACACCAATAATTAGCTATCCTTCTTCTATCAAAAATTGAAAAATCTATTTTTTTTGCCTTTTTCAATGGTACCGGGTTTTTCCGTATAAACGCCCCCCAAATAGTGGTCCACTGAGCGTTTATTTGGAAAGCCTTACCGAATACAAATAAACCCCATGGGCGGTTATTAAGATAAAACATTTTGTCCTGGAAAAGATAAAAATACGATGAAAAATTAGTTAAAACCTCTTTTATTCTGCGGATTGCCTTGGCAATACAGCGTCGTCAGGAGGACGTACGAAGTACGCCAATAACTGTCGTGTTCGTGTCGTGTTTCAAGCATGGTGCAGAGAGAGAGGCATAGTGCATTTGACTGGAGCTCCTTACCATCCAGCGACGAATGGTGCTGCTGAACGTTTGATTCAAAGCTTCAAATAAGCTCTCAAGAAAAACTCGTTGGCTCCAAAACAAGCAGTTCAGCAGTTCCTGATGCAGTACCGGCGGACACCTCTTGCCAGTGGTTTTTCGCCGAGTGAGCTACTAAATGGGCGCCGAATTCGATGCAAGATAGACGCTCTCTTGCCCTCTCCAGCTCATATACTTCAGGGCATGCAGGCCAAGGAAGCCACCAAGTCACAAGTTAAAGAACACATGCATCCTGGGGCCACACTAAACTACACTTATTCGATTGGTACTCCATGCTATGCTCTGTATTGTGGACCAAAGAAAGACAAGGACCCTCGCTGGATCGCGGCTACTGTAACCAAGGTCTTCGGCACCAGATCCTTCAATGTTCGCATTTGGCCTAACGGTCCAACTTGGCGCCGACACATTGAACAGCTTCGTCCACGTTATGGCGCTGAGCAAGACGTTGATCCTGGAGATGACTATAAGCTAAGCCCAACGGCAACGGCTGATCAACAGGCAGAAACTAGAAATGAAGCACAGCCGTTTCGTAGTGAGCCCAAGCCTAAACGGTCAAATCGCCAAGTTCTGGAAGAATCTCAATTCGGATCTGGTTATCCTCGTCGTTCACCACGCTTGACCAAACCCAAGAAGTTCTCGTGTTGTCACTCTGTTTGTCAATACGGGAAAGCTCAAACTGATTGGGGAGGTGACAAGGCGCACAGCTTCTGATACTGTATGCGTTCTTTTGTATCATTCACTTGCCTGATCATTGTTTTGCTTTGGTATTTCCTAACTGGCTTGTGTTGTGTTTTATATAAAATTCTACTATATCGTGGGAACCTATCGGAAGCCCGGTAATTTTTCCTGAAAATCAAGTAACTACCGTAACGCGGTACCTGCTTACGGCCCTTGGTGAAAAAGCAGCCGAAAAATTTATGCTCGGACAGTAGCCCCACATCGCAATTACCGATTTATATTTACGCTTGTGCGTAGTTTTGGGGTCAGGTTTAGAATCAGGATAAACCTGTGGTTACGCTCAAACAAATCAGCCACCCTACCAAAGTGGTATACTAATTGACGCAACTATGACGCATACCAGTCGGATCGTAAAATGACACTACAGTATCTATCTACTCAATAAATTCGCGTCGAAAACCGTAAACAAACAATTCAAATGAACAGGGCTTCCGATAGGTTCCCGCCGTTTAAGTCCTGTGTGTTATCCAATAACCTCAAAAATTGGGGGCTAGAAACATGATTTTCAGTATACAAACGCGATATTACCAGTTTTTGTCGAAAAATCAGTGCAAAAAATCAAATTACAGACAGACAGTTGCCAATTCCCAATGAACGCCCACGTGCAGTACTTTCCAAATAGCCGCCCCTGGGGCGATTTAGATTATGCCGGCGGCATATTTAGATTAGAGTTGGGAAAACTGCCAAAACTAAATAAACGCCCGTGGGCTTACTATATTTACAGAATACCCGGAACAGATTACTGAAATACGATTTGTGACCCAGCCGAGCAAAGTATGTGAGATAATTGGTGGGTTGGAGCGGTGTGATCAGACATTGGGATTGGGTATTGCGAGTAGAGACCTGCACGGGCCGCCTTTTTCACGACCCGGCCCGGCCCGGCCCGGCCTGTCCGGAAAACCCAATTTTTGCGGCCCGGGCCCGGCCCGGCCCTTATGAAAATGCAATTTTTGTGGCTCGGCCCGGCTGAAATCCTCTAAAAATCCTCTGTAGGGCGACCAGGCCCGGCCCGTGCAGGTCTCTAATTGCGAGTTTCTGGTATTGTTCGCACTCAGGTACAGACCGTAGGAATGGGCAAGGTACGTCCGCGCTGCACGGTTTAGAAAATACAAAAACACAGCCAAAAAGTGGTCCGAAAACGGTTTTTGCAACTTCAAGCGCAAATTTTTTTGTGTTCGGTTATTGATGGGAGGAAGCATACATGTAACAGCTCCGGGCCGACCTGGGGGAGTAGTTTCCTCAGGTGGGGGTTTCGCCCAGAGGGGTCCGAAATTTCAAAAAGCTCCAAAACGCCTGGAAAAGCGTCTTTAGCACGTTTTTTTCAGCAAGGACGTTAAAAATCACTATTTTAAGCTGCCAAATAGCGTTTTAGAGCAAAAAACAAGCAAAAAATGACAAAAAGGGGTTCCACAAACACCGATTTCTCTTAAATATCAGCAGTGGAAACGCCAAATTCGGTTTTCAAAGGCTTTTCAAGCGAATTTTAGGCTATGGGAGGAAGTGATATATTTATTTGTAACAGAACAGAGTATGACCTATCGAATAAGATGCATTTTGAACCATAATTCAGCCGTTGAAGGGCATTTTTCTCTCAAAAACTGAATTCGTCGTTTTTCAACGTCCATTTTCTGTTGAAAGGAGATTTAATTCAAATTGGTTTCAATTCAGCTTTACCTATATAGCACACCTTTTTTCTTAGCTCAGTTTGACGCGGTGCCGACAAATTGGATTTTTAACTACAGAAAATCGGCTTTTTCGTGGATTTTTTCGTGTTTCTGATTGATTGGTTGTAAAAACGACGAATTCGGCGAACGGGTTTCAACTAGTTCTGAGTACAGTAGACTTCAGGCTTTCAATTGATACAAGAATTGGCTCTCTGCTGTTTGCACTTAACCCCACAAACGGTGTTGAAGTTTCTGCAACCCATATTTCCGTCTTTTATTGCATGCAACGCTTTCAATCATATTTCGCATTAATTTAGCTGTGCTACGGATATTCACAGCCTTCTAGTAGATTTTAAACAATCAAGTTGGTTGCATCTTCGTAACTCGTGCCGTAGAAAATCAGCCCCCGTTCGAACGTGTGACCAAATGCTAAATACTAAACTGCGCGGCTCACCCACCGGGCTGTTTAAAACCTGCATTTTTCTAGTTCTTCGTGAAATAAAGTGCTGTTTTTTTGCGTAATTTATCGCATCCGGTCATGCTATCGCCGTTTTAGCATAATTTTTCTTGTACCGCGAGTTATTCAAATCTGTTGTCCATAAATAAAAACGGTACCAAGTGCCCCTAGAAAAGTCCTTCGCAGGCGGCTGTTACTAAATCGCATTTTTCTAATTTGTCATGAAATGCAATGCGGTTTTTTGCCTGAATTGTCATATCCGGTCATGCTATCGGCCGTTTTAGCGTATTTTCGTAGTCGTAGCGCGAATTATTAAAAATTGTTGCCCATACCTACTGTACGAACAATGGGTAAGAAGTAGAAATGTGCGCGGGCATCTTTTCGGGCCCGGCCGGGCCCATCGGTGTTTGCTTTTGTCTGACTAAAGTTTTGAAATTTTGTTCTGAAAACTAAAAGCTAAAATTAAGCTAAGATTTGAACATTGACATTTTGAAACAACAGAAAAGCGGGCTGTAATTCTGTTTTCTGCATAATCTTAATTTAATTTCTAAAATTTCTGCTTTGTGCATGTCCGGCCGAACCGGCCCGCCTAAAATGCTCAACGGGCATGCCCGGCGCGGCCCGGCCCATGCAGATCTCTACTAGGAAGGTAGACTTTTCTGACTGTACTTTTGTCCTCTTTTTTGAACACCGTAGATTTTGTAAAGCTCAGCAATCGCAGCAGTTCCTTCTGCTTCTCGGCGTTGTTCACCTAAAGCAAAGAAACGAATCTGTTAACTCACAAGAAGGATGAAGCACATATTAGGCTCTAATGTCTCCCAGGAAGGTAACCGTACCGAAGATTTCCACTTAGTATCCCACCCCACTTAATAACCCACTGGGATATTACATGGACCCTTGTTCCGCCTAATATCCCATGGGATATTACTTGGCGGCAATGTTTATGCAAAATTTGTAATAATTTTCTTTACACACGCATACTGTATGTATGATAAAACATTGTTCCGGTTAATATCCCATGCCGCTTCCAGATAATATCCCATGCCTTTGTCCAGTTATTATCCCTGGGATATTAACTGGCGGCAATGTTTTCACTGAGAAACGTGATTTTCCGTGTTATATCCCCTGGCATACTAAGTGGAAAACTCTGGTAGTATCTTGTAAAGTCAGTTAATCCAACTTACTTTTAAGACCACTTGACGAATGTCCATGTTAGCACTGCTGATTGGCCCCACTGAGACAAAGATACAATCATTCGTGTACTTCTTGGCCAGTGTCTGAACTGTTTCAGGGTAAGTGGCACTGAACATGAGAGTTTGGCGACTGGTTTTTGAGGGCATTTGCGGATGCTGATTCAGCCACTCGATTTCCGACGCAAACCCCATGTCCAACATCTTATCTGCCTCGTCCAGCACGAGAAATCGACAACCAGTCAAACTCAACTGCAATTCACATTAAGTTCGAAATAAACTAACTATTCATACTAGAATAAAAAATTCGTTTAGCTTTACACTGCATTACTATGTGTGTACATAAGCTTTACATACATATACGATACGTACAGCAAGCATACGTACATGATTTTCACTTTAATTGTCTGAATAGTGGTGGATGATTGATTAGACAACAACTCCTTACGTACGTAGTTGGATTCGACGAAGTGTCGAAGTCTGCCAGGTGTGGCCGTGACAATACTCGCTAACCGACACTGTTTCTTTTGGTACGCCACTTTCACACCACCAACCAAATATGCAGATTTTACTGGGCTTCCTAAACCACGGTCAAAACCGTTCTATTACGTGTATTACGTACTTCAAGTCACTGTACCATTTAAGAATTTCCTACTTTCGGTGTATATCTGCATTGCCAGTTCACGAGTAGGAGCCAGTACCACGGCGACCGGCTTTGTTTGCTTGTAATCTTGCTTCAGTAAGATGGAGTTCAGGATGGGCAAAAGATAGGCCGCCTACAAAAGACAAATGGTACTTGCGCGTAAGAGCTTTTGCTCACCCATCTCTTTCAAAATCAACCGTTTTAAACCAGAACCTACCTACAGATTGTGCACAATTTTTGAATTCTTATGAAACTTTTGAGAAGGTATTGTTTGATCTCAAAACAAACCGTCTCTTCCACAAAGAAAGCTTGACCGGGAGAGAGTAGTGTTGTTATGACTACTAGTCAAAGTCATAGTCATAGTTAATACTTTTGTGATATTGCAGTGAAACGGACAGGTAGTCAAAGTCAAAGTTTGACTACCTACGTTACCATAAATATGTAGCAGGTAGTCAAAACCGTTTGAGAGAGAGAGAGAGAGAGAGAGAGAGAGAGAGAGAGAGAGAGAGAGAGAGAGAGAGAGAGAGAGAGAGAGAGAGAGAGAGAGAGAGAGAGAGAGAGAGAGAGAGAGAGAGAGAGAGAGAGAGAGAGAGAGAGAGAGAGAGAGAGAGAGAGAGAGAGAGAGAGAGAGAGAGAGAGAGAGAGAGAGAGAGAGAGAGAGAGAGAGAGAGAGAGAGAGAGAGAGAGAGAGAGAGAGAGAGAGAGAGAGAGAGAGAGAGAGAGAGAGAGAGAGAGAGAGAGAGAGAGAGAGAGAGAGAGAGAGAGAGAGAGAGAGAGAGAGAGAGAGAGAGAGAGAGAGAGAGAGAGAGAGAGAGAGAGAGAGAGAGAGAGAGAGAGAGAGAGAGAGAGAGAGAGAGAGAGAGAGAGAGAGAGAGAGAGAGAGAGAGAGAGAGAGAGAGAGAGAGAGAGAGAGAGAGAGAATACCGTTTTGCCGGTGCCAGTCTGTCCACAAGACATAAGATCCCTTCCGGCCGTGATAATCGGTATGGCGTGTCTCTGAATGGGAGTTGTTCTCTGGTATCCAGCTGCCGCAACGTTATTCAGCAAAATCTGATCCAACTTGTCAAATGTACTATAAGCCAGGCAACAGGATTACAGAAATTAGAATAGCGTATTTTATCAACCGGTCAGGGGGGTGGGTATTCCTTAATTACATATTAACATATAGAGTCTGGTACTTAACGCCGTTTATGGTACCAGTACCTAGGCTAGTGGCACCATTTACGGTACCATCACCACATACAGTATACAGTATGGTACCCCAACGTTAGGGGCCTGTAGCGGTACTATATCAGGTAACGATACCTTATATGGTACACCCACGCTCGGCCACTGTGGTGGTACTCATATCTTCTCATTGGCACTACGGTTGGACGCATATATGCATATGCAATATCATATGCATGCAAAATTCCAATATGCAATAGTCATATGCAAATTGACCCTGATATCAAAATTTTGCATATTTTTTGTCAAAGGTGTCGCTGACTTTTCGTGCTGTATACTAAGTTTCTGAAGAACGATCAATGATTCAAATAGTTGTTTTATCTATTTGACGTACTGTTGTTTGGTATTGCATTTTCCGTTTTGTGTATGTGTATGTGTATGCATGCACATTCACCTTCAAACGTGTATGGTAATTTGTGTATACACATTCCACAAAACAATGTGTATTTTTGTCTATATTTGTGTATGTGTATTGTACTGAAAATGCAAATTTTTTGGTAGCTTGTCAGTCAGAAATGCTAGGAAAATCAAATCTCTCAATGTCTGCTGCTTGAAACCTTGGATAACTTTGAAATCGAGTTACTTTGACCATTTGAAGGCTTTATGAAGATATCTACTATTTATTACTGCACCAAAAGCATAGAAATTTTACGATTCTGCTCGAATTTTTATCGACTTTTGCCGATTAAATACACATACACAAAAATACACATTTTGAGTACTGTTTGTGTATGGTGATATGTATCGGAATTTTCAATGTGTATGTGTATGTGTATATACATTGAAAAAACAATGTGTATTTTTGTGTGTGGTAAATGTGATGTGTATACACAAACAACAGTAATTTGACGCCGCGAAATCCAAAAAGTACAAATTTCAAAGAGTTTAGCCGATTTCTGGATTTGAGCTAAGCAAAAATTAAAGAGTTTGTTTAGCGAATTTGCGAATTTCTGCAAGCACGTCATTGCTTCATGAATATCTGGAGTTTTAGCACAATTATTCAAACTAAGGTGGCACAATCATACATGTAACAGGTCATCCGCCGATGGGGGGGGTGTTCCTAAAAGCGCACATCCCATAAGCGCACTTCCCATAAGCGCACATCCTATAAGCGCACTTCCCATAAGCGCACGCTCAGAAAGCGCACATATAGTAATGTGAAATAAAACGCCTGTTCTGGACATATAGAGCTTTACTGTATATATAAAGGCTTTTAGATGCCCATCTCAGTTGTAACAGAGTCCACCACTGATGCAAGTATTACAGTATGTACTGAAGAGTTTGATTGTTTTGTGTGAGTGTGTGAGTGTGTTCGCGTTGCGTAGTCGTCTTTGAGTGATTGCGTTGTGTGCGTGTGTTGTGTTTTACTAGTAGCCCGGGAAAACCCTATCATTTGGTGCCGAGACCCCATTGAGCCCACCTTATTATTTATTATTATTATTCAGTTCTACTGCAAGTTCGCAAGTTCAAGTTCTACATAAAAGTTTCTCTTGTTTCCCATTCTCAAGCTCAAGTTTGCCTTGCTTTCGTGATCATAGACACAGACGTGGCCCCCATTTGGTGCTCACATGTAGTCTACTACATTTCGTGATTGCCTCCAACTTCTACAAGAGCAAGTACAGCGTGATCTCGAGCAGCAGCGGCGCTGGCAGATCGAACAACGGCGGCGTCACAGAGAGCGGCAGATCGAACAGCAACAATGGCAGACCGAACAACAGCGCTTTGATCGTCTGCTCACCCAGTACCTGCCTCAATCCCGAAAGGCTCCTGTGAAAGAGGAAGTGGCTACAAGGCTACCGGGAAGGAACATTTACTTGTGCGCTTTTTTGTGCGCTTGTGCGCTTTCTGAGCGTGCGCTTATGGGAAGTGCGCTTATGGGAAGTGCGCTTATGGGATGTGCGCTTATGGGATGTGCGCTTTTGATTTGTGCGCTTTAAGGATACACCCGATGGGGGGAGGGGGGTTGGAGGGTCTGGCGCCGGCCGGGGGGGTCTGAGCCAAAATTTTGGGAGGGGGTAGGGCACAAAAAAACGCTCAAAAATCGAAATCGCAGAAAATCGCTAATTTGGGCTGAAATACAGCTAAAAAGTGCTGTTTTGCAGGCGATTTTGGCAATTTTTGTGTCTGAAATTGTAAAAAATAGCAAAAATTTGCTCAAAAATTTACTTGCCAGAAAAATGGGAGGGGGGTCGGCGAAATCGTCTCGTGGGGGGGGGCAATCCGGGGGGGGGGTCTGGCCTAAGTCGGGTGGGGGCAGACCCCCCAGACCCCCCTGTTACATGTATGGGCACAATTGACATCCCATAACAGCCAAACAGAATGGATTTCTGTGTTTAGGATAGTCGCCACTATTTTGCTAATTTTTCATCAAACTAAAAATCTAAAAATATAAAATCTGAAATAAAAAAATCCCTTGAGGCAGTTTATACTGTAATCAGTGCTTTACAGAGATCAAAGCTTCTCTTTCCACTTACAGAATGGAGATGAATGGCTTAAGACTGTAAACTCGCAAAGAATGGAAATCTCAGCTAAGATTTTTTTAAATTCTGAATTTCTTACTTGGTAAAACTAGGACAGGACTACAAACAGATTGGCATACGAGATCAGAGAGAACAAATTTGAACATGCAAACAGTAATTTAGCCAAACATCTGTAATGTCAGCCATTTTTTATCTAAAAATTTCGAAATGAGCTGGTCTTTCAAGCCAAACTGTGTTTCCACTCTTGTTTTTTTCCAGACGAGGCCTGTATCTGCAAAATAGGTATGCCTAATAAATGCTAAAGATTGCGTAGACATTCCAACCAAACTCGAAAATGCTTGGAAAACGTCCAGTTATCGATTTCAGGCCGCCTTAATAAAATATGCAAATATGCAAAAAATATGTACATATCTCATTTTTGCATGCATATGATATATGCAATATCATATGCATCCCAAAAATCCGATATCATCCAACCATAATTGGTACCTGTACCGGTACCATATAATATATTATGGTGCCACTCTGTTCAGATTTCGTACCTATATGGTACCGGTAGCACATGGTGCCACTAGCCTAGGTACCGGTACCATAAACGGCGTTAAGTGCCTGACTGTTATTTGACTATTAAATTGCCTTTGAAACAAATTATGCATTCAGTTCAATTTTACACATAGGTGCGTATGCTGTCAAAACAAACTGACTGAGGTCAAGTCAAAGCTCAACATGGCGCATAGGTGGGTACTGTATGCAGCACCTTTTGCCGACGGGTATGGAGCGTTCTCCAATTCCAGAGCGGATAACTGGCAGATGATCAAAGTCGTCGAAGTATTCTCCTTTAGGAATGCACAACGCCATCAACTCAGAGTCGGGCACTTCTTCGGGGGTGTATTTAACAGGGCCTTTGCTAGCCTCCAGTGATTTAAATGCTGAAACATGACAGACAGTACCTTAGTATCCTACAGTATATGCTTTCTAATGCTTTCTAACGCCTTCCTAATATGTCCGTTCATACCGAAAACATGATTTATAGATCTAAATCGACGCAGACATCAGCTCCAGTTAGCATCTCTGAACGTGATAAATGCCAGTTAGGGGCCTTGCAAAAATGACGTCATCGATTTTTGGCCCTTTTCGACCCTCCCTTCCCCCCTTGTCATCGGTTGTCATCATTTTCCAAACCCCCCTCTAAAAGGGAAAAAATGACGTCACTTTTTTTCCAACCCCCGAATTTGCAAAAATGCCTGCATTCAAATGAGCAAGTTTTGTGACAACTGTTTTTAGATTCGTCTAGTTACAGTATTTTCAAGTATTTAGAAACAGTTTGATTTTAGAGGATTTTTTTTGTTATTTTTAAGAAAATAAAAAAATTTTGAAATCTCACAATCACAATCAGTGAAAAAACCATCGACACACAGTTATTATTAACTACTGTACATGTATTGAAAACAATAAGGTATCCAAGCATTAGATAGTGTAGTGTAGTGTAGGTAGGTACATCTTTTTTGTGGAGGTAGAAGCAAAAAACCTGTCAAAAATAAGAGAAAAGAAAAAAATCTACTACTAAAGAAAATTACTAAAGGTGTCAAAATAGAGCCCTGCGCATGGTGACTCTTTTCACGGCCTGGCCTGAAATATCAAATTTCGAGTCCTCCCGGATGACATTTTGCGATGGACCCGTTCTGGGAGAGCTAAAACCGTCGAAAAAGTCTTGCAAAGTCACTTGTGCGAGAACTACGTACCTACAAAAAACATATCTAATGACGAAACAAACCTAAACATAAAGCAGATTCAAAGAAAAGCTTGTTTTGGCTAAAGTACAACCTAGATTTAAAAAATAACCCAATCCATACCGGGTAGGCTCCGACCGGAACAACCCTGCCAAAATTCTCTGCCGGGCGGCCTGTGCAGGGCTCTAATGTGGGCTTAAATACAGCTAAATAGTGCTGTTTTACAGGCGATTTTTGCAATTTTAGTGCCTGAAATGCTAGAAAATTGTAAAAATTTGCTCTAAAAATTATTTGCCAGAAAATCATAGGGGGTTGGAAAAATCGTCTCGAACGGGGGGTCTGGCCTAGGTCTGGTGGGGGCAGACCCCCGCACCCCCTGTTACATGTTTAAATGCAGTATGTTTAAGCACTCAAAACAAAAGTTGACTTTTATCGAAAATAATATTTAGTTATCAAATTTTACAGATACCCAAGTACAGTAGTACATATACAGTCAGGCTCAGGCACTTAACGCTGTTTACGGTACCGGTACTTTTGTAGTGGCACCATATATGGTACCGGCACGATATATGGTATCCCTACCTTCGCATTCGTACCGGTACCGGTACCATATATGGTACCACTCTGTTCAAGTTTCGTACCATATATGGTAGTGGTATATAAGGTACCGGCACCATATATGATACCGGCACCCATGGCCATGGGTACAGTGTGGTGCATTTTGAAAATTTGAAACTGGGTAAAGTAATACTAGGTAAAGTTGTCACCTAAAAAACTAGGTAAAGTAATACTAGGTAAAGTTCTCAGCTAAGCAACTAGGTAAAGTAATACTAGGTAAAGCCCAGAAAAACTAGGTAATACTAGGTAAACCTAAAACGCTCGAAATCAAGTCAAAATATTATTTTTGGTTCTATAGAACAATGATGAAGTAACTAGGTAATACTAGGTATACCTAGTTACCTAGATAAAAAGTGCACCACACTGCATGGGTAGAGCTACCATACATGGTGTCGGTACTATAAACGGCGTTAAGTGCCTGTCTGACCTATAATAATAATTTACAGTACCTCGTGGTGGTGGTGGAGTGCTTTCGGTTTTGTAAGCGGCCAGTTGGCTGGCTGGCTGGCCATCATCGATTACCGGTACGTTCGCTTCAGATGCGGAGTCTTGCTTATCTTCTGACGACTCAACGGCCGGTGTTCGTAAGCTGTAGAATTGTACGGTCTCACGGGAATACGTACATTTAACTTTTTGTGCCATTGTTGAACCTATAATAATCGACCGTAACTCAGGCTAGCTGGGAGTGGGCGCGGAGAGACAGACGAACAGGTTTGAGTTTGGTTGGCTTCACGTTTCCTGGCGACAGTGGTCCACAAACGTAGAATACATGGAACCAATCTAATTAAAACTTGTCCGACAGAACAATAACTTTGTTCATGCATGTTTTCCAGTAAAACCCAGCCGACTTTCGCTGGTCCGCCGGGTTTTACTGGATGCCAGTCAATTGCGTGGCCGCTACTGTTTCCCAGCAAGTTAATAACAAATGTCGGACTAGTGAAAGTCGGTGGGGTTTTACTGGACGCGTGGTTTTACTGCAACACATGCATTTGATTCATTCATATCGATCAGTGTCGTATCAAGGAGGAGTAGGGTGGGTACACACACCCCCTTTTGCGGTGGAGATAAGAAGAGAAAGTCTGTCAGAAATAAGAGAAACTAATGAATTATGTACCAGAAACTGTGTATTTTGTGCTCAGAATGCCTTTTAAATGCGTTTTTCAAGGCTAAATTTTCCTAAATTTTCTTGCCCTGGACGGACAGAAGCCCAACCAGTACTGTTATTTTCCTATTAATAGTGGATTTTTATTTTACTATTTACTAAATTTACTACAATTTCAGCCTTTCGATTTAATTTTAATTTTTGTTTTACTATCAAGCAGCTCCGATTTTACTAATTTTTGTTTTACTAATAATTTTACTCATTTTACTACTATTTTACTAGGATTTTACTAGTCATACAGTCCAATTTTCCATCAATGATGCCAACATCTTATAACTGACTGATTCTTGGTGCCAAATAGTTGCGGAATTTGATCATGATATGAAGTTTTCCAGAACTTTAGAGACAAATGTGTAAAATCTGAGTCACGAAAGTGCACCCACACATCTTTTAGTCCAAAATTGATCAGGATTTTTCCTGAAATTCACCAAAAACTAGTAAAATAGTAGTAAAATTTCTATTTTACTGTTGACCCCGTTTGGTAATTTAATTTAATTTTTACTTTACTATTGGCTCATAATTTTACTTTTTACTATTATTTTACTACTAGTAAAATACCACTAATATTACTAATATTTGTTTTACTATACTATAGTAAAATAACAGTACCAACCAGGCTACCTTAACCACTAAAACTTGTAATTTCTCTTGATTTAATACTCAGAATGCCTTTTAAATGCGTTTTTGAAGGCTAATTTTGCTAATTTTTTTGCCCTGCCCAACGACGCCAATTTCATCCAGCGCAATCCTGCATCCACTGATAGCGATCATACAGGTTAACAGGTCAGGGCCGCGGGCGGAGGGGTTGCAAATTTCAAAAACTACAGAACGCCTGGAAATACGATTTCGATTGATTTCAACACGTTTTATTGCATGCAACTTCAAGCAGCCAAATTATTGATTTCTGAGATTACACGTACAACGTACTACCGTATAGTGCTGTTTATAGTACCCGGGTACTATATATGGCACTTAGGGTTTTGCGAAAATAAAATTGAATCCATTTATAGTACCCGGGTACTTTATATGGCACCTACAAAATCTGCTCTATAGGAAACTAACAATAGTATGTGAAGTTCTTTGCTCAAATAACCGATTTTATGTAAAAAAATAGGTTATGTACATACATCAAAACCGCTATGATTGCATTATCTACTATTTTTCTTCATACAAACAAGGTTTACCACCAAAAATACTGTATTTTTCGCACGTTTTGTATTTATAACAGCTCATTTCAGAATAAAAATCTGTCTCCGTTTATAGTACCCCGGGTACTATAAATAGGGGTACTATGAACAGCACTGTACGGTACTACTGTCTACACACACCGACGTTATATGTACACGGCACAAGGCCCACGCAACAACACATTGTCTGCATTGTGTTTCTGTTTGTTCTTTCTCCTATCGGTCGCCCCGTTGTTTGCGCTATTGGTGATTTGTCTGTTTGCATGGTTAGTTTGAATCCTGACACACTAATCGCAACGTCTGGTCAAGCAAACTTTTGCACACGTGCCAAGGGGACGTGCAAAAATGACGTCATCGGTTAGGGGGGAGGGGGGTTTGCCAAATGATGACAATCGATGACAAGGGGGAGGGGGGTTCGGCCAATGATGATGTCACTTTTGTCTTATAGGGGAATTTTGAGAAGTTAGCCTTCAAAAACGCATTTGAAAGCATTCATAGCTTAAAATTAACAGTTTTAGTAGTATGAGGAGGCCTGGTTGGGATCCTGACCAGCAAGGGCGAGAAAATTTTGAAAAATCAACTTTCAAAAACGCATTTAAAACGCATTCTGGTCATCATTAGAGCCCTGCACAGGCCGCCCGGCAGAGAATTTTGGCTGGGTTGTTCCAGTTGGAGCCTGCCCGGGATGGATTGGGTAATTTTTTAAAATCTAGGATATACAGGGTGTCTGAAAAAATGATCACATTTCTTTTTACTGCCATTTCCGCAAATTTTGACCAAATAGGCTGAAATTTGGATCATAGGTGCCAAAATTCGGGGAATTTTATGTGTTAAAGTTTGGTGCACTAGGCTTGACTCATTCACGAGAAATTTCAAAAAAAGTGAAATTTGGTAATTTCAATAGTGAAAGCCGTCACCGAAAAATGGAAACATTTCCTTTTCCTGTATTTTTTCTAATTTTTGTCGGCATTGGATGAAATTTGGAGTGTAAACGCAGAAGTTCAGGGTAATTCGTGTGTAAAAAAGTTGACGCATGAACTCCAATGCTATCGTTAGAGTTTAGGCGATAATGTAATGTAACGTTTTTGCGGTGCCAGGCTTTCGCTATTGAAATTACCAAATTTCACTTTTTTTGAAATTTCTCGAGAATTAGTCAAGCCTAGTGCACCAAACTTTAACACATAAAATTCCCCGAAGTTTGGCACCTATACCCAAATTTCAGCCTATTTGGTCAAAAGTTGCGGAAATGGCAGTGAAAAAAAATGTGATCATTTTTCGGTGACCGGCTTTCACCATTGATTTAACAAATTTCACTTCTTTGAAATTTCTCGTGAATGAGTCAAGCCTAGTGCACCAAACTTTAACACATAAAATTCCCCGAATTTTGGCACCTATATTCCAAATTTCAGCCTATTTGGTCAAAATTTGCGGAAATGGCAGAAAAAAGAAATGTGATCATTTTTTTTTTTGAGACACCCTGTACTTTCTATGAATGCTTTCAAATGCGTTTTTGAAGGCTAACTTCTCAAAATTCCCCTATAAGACAAAAGTGACATCATCATTGGCCGAACCCCCTCCCCCTTGTCATCGATTGTCATCATTTGGCAAACCCCCTCCCCCTAACCGATGACGTCATTTTTGCACGTCCCCTTGGCACGTGTGCAAAAGTTTGCTTGACCAGACGTTGCGATTAGTGTGTCAGGATTCAAACTAACCATGCAAACAGACAAATCACCAATCGCGCAAACAACGGGCGACCGATAGGAGAAAGAACAAACAGAAACACAATGCAGACAATGTGTTGTTGCGTGGGCCTTGTGCCGTGTACATATAACGTCGGTGTGTGTAGACAGTAGTACCGTACAGTGCTGTTCATAGTACCTCTATTTATAGTACCCGGGGTACTATAAACGGAGACAGATTTTTATTCTGAAATGAGCTGTTATAAATACAAAACGTGCGAAAAATACAGTATTTTTGGTGGTAAACCTTGTTTGTATGAAGAAAAATAGTAGATAATGCAATCATAGCGGTTTTGATGTATGTACATAACCTATTTTTTTACATAAAATCGGTTATTTGAGCAAAGAACTTCACATACTATTGTTAGTTTCCTATAGAGCAGATTTTGTAGGTGCCATATAAAGTACCCGGGTACTATAAATGGATTCAATTTTATTTTCGCAAAACCCTAAGTGCCATATATAGTACCCGGGTACTTTATATGGCACCAAAATCTGCTCTATAGGAAATTAGCAATAGTATGTGAAGTTTGCACAATAAATGTGATTTTTTTATGTAAAAGGTTATGTACATCAAAACCTTATGATGCATTATCTACAATTTTTGCTTCATACAAGCTGGAACCACCAAAAAATACATTTTTCGCGTTGCTGAAGCTCATTTCCAGGAGCACTGATGCTCCCCTTGGTACCCGGGTACTATAGAGTTTTGCCGAGCAGCTTTGTACAGTACCTGATGCTTTGGATTTAGTACTC
>JASANB010008054.1:0-12918 GCA_030248155.1 Sabatieria punctata
TCGGGTCTCTGCAATCAGCACCACCGACTTGGAGTAACCGGGCAGAAGCAAAGTAGCTACCTTATGGCCTTTCCTTTGAAGAAGGAGGGAGTGCGTTGCTGATGAGGGTCGAAGACCAGCACCGTGTCGTCCAACACGCGCACCACCGCTGTGTGGTTGAGCTCTGAGTCGTTTGGGGGACGCACCCGAACGCACACCTATCAAACGTACCATTCTTATCTCTTTCTCTGACGCCTTATATGGGCCTGGGGATTAACCCTCCCTTCGTTGTCCAACCTTTTCATGACTTTTTTGAGAAAAATCAGTCTACCCGATCTGTAGCCATTGATCGAGGCCTCTGTATGTGCGATGCTGATCTACAGAAGTCGCTAGCCCAACCCCACACACTCCCTCCCAATCGCTAGCGGGTCTCGGCACCGTCACACGCATTGAGGGGACGGGACCTCGGCCGTCCGGATCAAACCTTACGGCAAATTTTCGACTTTTCTTTGGAAAATTGGCCAGCCCCTCCGTGGCCAACTCCTACCACCCTCGATTTCTCCGGCTCATCTATGCCCGCCCAACCTCAATTTTAGTCAAATGGTGCAGATATTTAGTAGATATTTAGCTACGAGCTAGCTAGCTTAACTAAATTCTGAGTGGGTAGCGTCAGTTGAGGAGATGGCAAGCCTGAATGAAAGTCTGAATTTTGTTCTTTTTGTTGAAATTGACAGTGTTCAGTTGCTTTACACCCATGTTAAGCAAATTTTATCATAACCTTTTTAAAAATTTCAGTAGGCAAAAGATACTGGGCTGGAGAGTCGGGCTGAAGAGATATAGGCACCTAGCTAGCCGTTTCACCGGCGTAGCAAGATAATTAACAACTGACTTTTATATTTGTCTTGGGCTTTTGCAATCGCCCTCCGCGAGTTCGAGTGCCATGGGACGTCTTTTTCACGCCGACACCAAAAAGAGCCGACGATCTGCGCCGGGACTTGATGGAGGTGGCCAAAAACGGAGACCTGATTGATCGGAACATCACCACTCACTCACATCTGACGCGTCGGTAAGGACTTTACTTTAGTAACATACACGGGCCGGTCCAGTCCAGTACGTGTGACCCTAACGTGGTCAGTAATACAAATTAGAATACAGCAGGTACTCACTGGTAAAACACGTACGTACTCAATCACACCTAATCACTCACACATGACACCACCCCCCTCTTCGAAAAGAGGTGGTGCCGGACCGGCAGAATGAAGTGAATAACTAGAGACACACACAACATATCACAGATCATGTAGTTGAGGATACATGTCTTCTACCGGTTTGTTGCTGTGGTGAACAGGATGGTTGATAGAGTTCTTTGAGACATCGACAGGTGCCATTGGTAGTATGGCAATCTAGCAGTAATGACTGCACGGTGCGCTCAGAAGCAGAAGCTTGTCGACTGTCCCTCACTTGTGTAGCTGTGGCAATGGCTGTGCAGCTGGATGGAAGCAGAATGGATGCCATAAGGCACTTGCACACTGTGTTCTTGTTCTCATAGCTGCGCGAATTGTGGTACCCACACCAATCGTTCAAGAATAAATTTGTCTTTCATTTAAAGCAGGATTCATTTAAATCGGTTGAGATTTGCGGTTGCTACAGCAAAAAATCTGCTGGGTTGTTTTTTTTTACGCACCCTGTACATTTTTATCCAAAACAAAAACTAATAGAAATAGGACAAAAGCTTAACTGAAATAATTCTTTGTTTCTTGTTTGATTTTCAAGTGCTGAAATGAGTCGAAACGTTTTCCTTATTTCATAAAATCCTATCGTACTGGCTTGGCTTGAAATTTTGTTTATCTGCTTTCATCTATGCACTGTATAACGTATGTACACGTACTGTATGTATGTACGCTTGACTGGTCTATTGTCGAGCACACCGATTTTATGGCCAATTCAAAATTCCAAGCGTATAGCCATCCTTAGGGGACTGTAAAGACGCAAATAAAAATTCTAATTTTACATCTCGTCTCTCGTCAAATGTATACCGGTGGAGGTAGAACGAAAAATTAGAAAACTAATAGACGATGCTCTAAAACTAATAATTTCTGCTGAATTTGTGTTCAGAACGCCTTTTAAAAGCAGTTCTCAAGGCTACATAGTTTTCAAAACTTGCTGAAATTTTGCATCCTTGGCACGCGTTGCGTTACCTAGCGCCTTTCAAGAAACAGTCAGGATGTTAATAATCCAAAAATTCCTGGCGCGAAAGAAGATTCGAGAGCAGCTGCAAAAGGAAGAAAGAGAACGGAACAGCGACCACCTAATTCCAAGGCACCACAGCACTCAGCTGGCTATGCCTAATGCCACCTCCAGCAAAGCTGCCTCCACACCCACTAGAAGACGGAGTAAATGGCAGCTCATTGCCGAACAGGTACATACAGTATGCTTAGAGTGCGAACAATTCCTGAAAAACCCAATATCCAATCCCCACACCTGATTCCAATACCTAAACAAGACGGTTCTTCAAAATGAGTGTATAAAACTTTAGATAGTTTGATCATTTTGAAGATCCTCTCAGTTTTAGAGGCAGAGACAGATTTTTTAGAAATTTTTTACAAAATTAGATCGGCAGCAGAGAAAACGTCAGTAAACTTTTATTTGAAGAAAGTGGGTGTGCAATTCTTTCAGATGCAGTTTTCTCTTTCAAACAGGTCTTTCTGACAGTAAGCTCTTCAGATAACTCTTTCAGATGATTTTCCCTTCCAATCCAAAGAATTCTGGCACTCTTTAGGCAAATCTTTCAAAAAGCAGCTTTCGCTTCCAAAGAATTCTGGCAATCTTTAGGCAAATCTTTCAAAAAGCAGCTTTCGCTTCAAAAGAATTCTGGCACTCTTTAGACAAATCTTTCAAAAGGCAGCTTTCGCTTCAAAAGAATTCTGGCACTCTTTAGGCAAATCTTTCAAAAAGCAGCTTTCGCTTCCAAAGAATTCTGGCAATCTTTAGGTAAATCTTTCAAAAAGCAGCTTTCGCTTCCAAAGAATTCTGGCAATCTTTAGGCAAATCTTTCAAAAAGCAGCTTTCGCTTCAAAAGAATTCTGGCACTCTTTAGACAAATCTTTCAAAAGGCAGCTTTCGCTTCAAAAGAATTCTGGCACTCTTTAGGCAAATCTTTCAAAAAGCAGCTTTCGCTTCCAAAGAATTCTGGCAATCTTTAGGCAAATCTTTCAAAAAGCAGCTTTCGCTTCCAAAGAATTCTGGCAATCTTTAGGCAAATCTTTCAAAAAGCAGCTTTCGCTTCCAAAGAATTCTGGCAATCTTTAGGCAAATCTTTCAAAAAGCAGCTTTCGCTTCCAAAGAATTCTGGCAATCTTTAGGCAAATCTTTCAAAAAGCAGCTTTCGCTTCCAAAGAATTCTGGCACTCTTTAGGCAAATCTTTCAAAAAGCAGCTTTCGCTTCCAAAGAATTCTGGCAATCTTTAGGCAAATCTTTCAAAAAGCAGCTTTCGCTCCCAAAGAATTCTGGCACTCTTTAGACAAATCTTTCAAAAAGCAGCTTTCGCTTCTGAAGAATTCTGGCACTCTTTAGGCAAATCTTTCAAAAAGCAGCTTTCGCTTCCAAATAATTCTGGCACTCTTTAGGCAAATCTTTCAAAAAGCAGCTTTCGCTTCCAAAGAATTCTACACGATTTAGGCAAATCTTTCAAAAAGCAGCTTTCGCTTCCAGAGAATTCTGACACTCTGTAGGCAATTCTTTCAAAAAGCAGTTTTCGCTTCCAAAAAATTCTGGCACTATTTAGGCAAATCTTTCAAAAAGCAGTTTTCGCTTCCAAAGATTTCTGGCACTATTTAGGAAAATCCTTAAAAAAGCAGCTTTCGCTTCCAAAGAATTCTGGCACTCTTTAGGCAAATTCTGGCACTCTTTAGGCAAAGCAATTCTTGGTGAAGCATACGTAGCAAAGGGCACTGAAATTGAGGAATTTCCACAGAAAGGAAAGAAAGTCATTAGGCATATTTTTGAAATTTAGCAATTTTAGTGCCCTTCAGGTACACGGGTCAACGGGTGCCCAGTCAGTAGTACTGTATCTATGTTATGCCAAATGGGGATCGATCGGCTTTACAAATTTCATTCGAGGTTATACTCTTGGTATTACTAAAAGATCACAGTTAGGTGGACCGCCCTAGCTTTTAGTTTTCGGCACACAGCACCAGCAGGAGTTGTAAGTTTTGCACCAAAATTGTGCAGGTACAATATACATTGTAGGTATCCAAAGGCATTGAAAATAAATTATGATTGATGGGGAAAACTGTCCTTTCCTGTGTTGAACTGCAGTAGGATATCAATAGAAAGCTTGGAATGCACTAAATAAATGGACCAAAATATTATCATATTCTTATTCCTTCTATTTCTGTTTAAAAACCCCAAAAACACTGCAGTCAGTAGTACATACGTATCTATATTACTGACACTCTTTTAAGCAATTATTTCTGATAGTAAAGGTTTCAGACCATACTTTCAAAACGTTTTTTTGACTTTCAAGCAATTGTTTCTTACAGTAACTCCTTAGGTAGTTCTTTAAAAATCAGTTTTGTCTTTCAAACAATTCTATCAGACTGTAAACTCTTCAAATATTCCTTTAAAAAGCAGTTTTCTTTTTGCTTCTTTCAAAAAACAGCTTTCAGTTGCAATTCACAGAAAACAGTTGTCAGTTTTCGGGCCACAGAACCAGCACGACTTGGAATTTTCGAGCCAAACTTTCGCAATAGGTACTCAGTTATCTTTTCAATACATCCTGAAAATCTGAGTCAAATTCATAGAGAAATGACTGAGAACGAACCGTTCGAGTAAACTCTCCTTCCTGCTGGAGTGTCTAAAGGCTAGCAGCTTTACAACGAGCGAGCCGAACGGCGCCGAGAGCACACGCTTTAAGACAGGGATGTGAGGTGGGAAAAAAACACCGGAAAAAAACTGTTTTTTTCCGGAAAAAAAACGGTTTTTTTCCTAAGGGTCGGAAAAAAACATAAATCGCGGGAAAAAACTCAAGCTAAAAATAGATAATTTACGTCATTTTTCGTTTAAAAAATGGACTTTTGCTATGTATAATAGGCCATACTGACTCAAAACTGTTAGAAAAACAACAAAAAAGACCAAATTTGGCATGAAAAAACAAAAATGCAAACTGCTGTAAGAAAATTTGCATATAGCGTTATTTATGGAACCTGTCAGGCACTGTTTCATGCCTGTTTCGTGATTTATATCAATGTAACACGTGTATTTCTGGTCTAACAAGACTGAGGAAGGCGGTAGAAAGCGTTAGGAATCATAAAACCAGCCTAGGATACTCAGAACTTGGGCTGGAGTTTTTTTCCGCGATTTAGGAAAAAAACCGGAAAAAAACCGGAAAAAAAACTGGAAAAAAACAGGCCGAGGTTTTTTTCGGAAAAATATAGAACCCTGCTTTAAGATGCAATTGCATCCTACACGCTTAACGAAAAGCTAATCTTATACCGGCAGCCTTGTTGGCTGCCGGTAAAAACACCCCACCCCACCCAATACACCCAATCAGATTGCTTGTAGACTACTGTATACTGTTTATACCACCCGTCATCGCCACCTGCAATTGGGTCTGTCAACCCAGAGATGTCTTTTCTACCTCCCTCTCTCCAGACTTTAACTATCTGATAGCTACAAACCCGCTTGGGCTGTTTTTAGCTATACTATAGCCAGAGCCACTACTAGATATGAAGCTACAGTATCTCTAGCTTTACAGCCACATAGCTTTTCTAGCTATGGATAGTTACGGCATAGAGGGTCTGTCTGTAGCTACTGTATCTATAAGTCCTTGCCACTCATAGCAAATTTAGTACATGTTCCTGAACTGTGTCCACGCTCCAAATACTAAAAAAGCTATCTAACTGTAGTAAAGCTATAGCTTCATTAGCCTAGTTAGCTTATTAGCTTCATTAGTTAGCCATGTATAGCTAAAATAGCCCAATCGGCTATAGTTAAACATGGATAGACCTATTTCCTCGGAGAATTTCAATTTGTGATCTAGTTTGTAGTTAAAAATTTTGTAGTCTTAGTTTGTAGTTGTCCAATCTGTTTGAACAATCAGTCATGTCATGAGTCATAGTATTGCTTTGCAAAAATAGTAACCGGATGCCTGTTAAAATTTTTTCTGTGAAAAAATCACCTTTTCTAATAGATATTTCTGGAAAGACGGAATTCAATATTTAATAGAATTCCAATGCTGAACATTTGGTATTTTTCTAAAAATTATATGAGATTTTTCAAAACTAAGGCAAGAAAAAGCACGATCGAATGTGCAAAAGTCAATCATGTAGTCAGCTTTCTTTGAAAAAGGAGAAAAACTGGAAAAACGATCTTTCTAACACTCTACACAAAAAATAGCTTCCGTCTTTGTATGCTTTCAACAGTTTGGTTAGCTTATCTCGAAAGCTCAAGACATCTAATACTGCCGATTGGGGTATAAATTTACATAAAATTAAATTAAAATCGGAAACTTTCCAAGAAAAATCGCTACAAATTGACTACAAATTCGCAAATTCCGAAATAGTAGTTTGTACTCAGCCAAACTAATATTTAGTCTCAGTTAATTTGTAGTATTGATGACGTCATGATCGCCGAAAATATGTAGTTTGTAGTTTGTACTAGGAATTAGGTCAAACATGGCTAAAATCCCCGACCTCCTGCCCTTTGATTTTAGAGCTAATCGTGGCTGGAGGAAGTTTGTAGATTTTTAACCTAAAATCCCAATCATCGATCAGGATTGGTGCAGACAGAAAAAGCAGACAAATAGCCCAATACCAGTTGATAGTGAAAAAAGTTCTACTCTGCAGTACATGCACGACCGCGTACCGTTCCATCCGATTCTGCTGCAACTGAGCAATCAGCAGATCAAAGGTCTCTGGGTCACCTGGACACACCTGAAGGCGAAGGGCGGTCTGCGCAACCCAACTGATATGCTGCTTCACGTCTTCGACATGATGATCAAGCGTCAGCCAGACATCAAGAAAGTCTTCACCAATGCTGCCCTCGTCCACTGCGCGCGCAGAGAGAGCGGCTCGTTCGGGGGAACTGTGTTCGATCACGCTAAGCTACTGGCCATCCTGCTTGACAAGATCATCTGTGGAAAGACGCATCGCTATGGAGATGCACTTAGAGTCAGCGTAATTGGTGAGCAGATGGGTAGACCCCTTTTGGTGGAGATACATGTACCAAGGGTTTATCTATGCCCATCCGAAATGAACTGACACGAATTTTCAGACGTCAATCTTGAACATACAATGTACATGGACATTTCACAGGAACCCTTCATTGTATCTTAACCAAATTTTACATGTTAACCAGTCTATCTATACGTGGACTTAAAACCCTGAAGAAGTCAGCTTAGCTTTCTACCACAACCGGTTAAAATCGGGCGGATTTTTACTTTCAGTCAAGGTGAAAAACTACTATGTAGCATTGAAAAAATGAGTTTGGTGTCCTCTGAACACAGTGGCGTATCCAGGGGGTGTACGTGTAGGGTGGGTAAACCCCCTTTGCGGTGCAGACAGGAAGAGAAAGTCTGCAAAAAATGAGAGAAACTAATGAATTATGTACTAAAACTATCTATTTTATGCTCAGAACGCCTTTAAAATGAGTTTTGAAGGCTAAATTTTCAAAATGTTCTCGCTCTGGGCAACAGCCCAACCAACCAGGCCACCTTAATTTGCTAAAACTTGTAATTTCTGTTAATTTTATGCACAGAATGCCTTTTAAAAGCGTTTTTGAAAGTTAATTTTGCTAAATTTTCTAGCCCCGTTGTTGCTGTTGCTGTTGATAACTGTTCTTTTGCAGCCTAACCAGTCACTTTCAAAATTGTACACCCTTCCTTTGCAAAATCCTGGATTCGCCACTGTCTGAACATTTTGTTGTCATTGTCAACATTGTCATTTGGCTGGATGGCCAAATTTAGATCACTTTGACAGAAAGCAAAAATCCGCCAGATTTTAACCGGTTGCGCTAGCAAGCTGACCTCTTCAGAGTTTTAAATGCATGTACAGATTGGTTAAACCTGCAAAATTTAGGAAGGAACCGATGAAGGATTCGTGAGATATGTATGTCAAATTTGACATCTAAAAATTCGGGTCAGTTCATTTGAGAACGTCATAACTCAGTGCCGCAGAAGGCCAGCAGGGTAGGACTATCCAAAACAAACTTTTAGCAAATGAAAATCAAATGAAATGAATGCAAATCGTGCCTTCGATTCAGT
Source organism: Sabatieria punctata (assembly GCA_030248155.1). NCBI lineage: Eukaryota > Metazoa > Nematoda > Chromadorea > Araeolaimida > Comesomatidae > Sabatieria > Sabatieria punctata. The sequence continues at coordinate 8,241 of JASANB010008054.1, forward strand.
TGAAAATTCACAGAATGGCGACAATTCGGAAAATCGAAAAAAAAACGCCAGGCGGTCTTTTTTACGGTCAACACTGTAAGTTGGAGAAACCAATTCCTATTCCGGTTCAATCCTTAGCTTTCTTTCTCCGTATTAATTATAAAAAAACTATTTTCGCCATTTCTAACGATACAGAAATGCAGCTGTTCACTGAGATTCGAATCTGGGTTTCGTATACGTACTACAAACAAATTGCAAAATACATAGGAAACTTCCGCCAATTCCACCTCTCTACTACACATAGATTACATAGTTCCATTGTTGCAGGTGGAGCGCACTCAGGCCTGGTGACTGCGGGCATGGAGGCGGAGATGTGGGAGTTGTTTGGTCAGAGTTTCTCAGAGGTGATGATAGTGCAGGACTGTGTACGCGCCTACCCCCACGCCTCTAAGGGATGGAACCTGCTGATCGCTGCCTTGACCGACCGGTTCCGTGCCAACTTCGACCTCGACGTGAGACGCGCCCGAAGAAAAGGCGATCTACAGATGGCCGCATCTGCACCTTGCATTGTCGTTGTGACTGGTAAAAGTACTCTCTCTACTCTACTCTCTACTCTACTCTCCACTCTCTATTCTCTACTCTCCACTCTCTATTCTCTACTCTCTATACTCTACTCTCAACTCTCTACTCTCTACTCTCTAATCTCTAATCTCTACTCTCTACTCTCTTATTCTCTACTCTCCACTCTATTCTCTCTCTGACTCTCTCTCTATTCTCTACTCTCCACTCTCTCTCATTCTCTACTCTCCACTCTCTATTCAATAAATAATACTTGTTCATGTATATATGATATGTATGTACGATTATGTATGTATGTAATGTCTGTTCTATTAATATGATATGTAAATATGTCTGTTTATATAAATAATATGACTGTATGTCTATGTATATAGAAATATATGATTTTCTGTCTCTCTGTTCAATATATGTCACTTCTCTGTTTAATGTAATAATGGATGTCTGTATACAGGTACAATAAATAATAAAAATATCTTGTTCATCTTTCTCTTTTCCCCAGTAACAATTTATTATGTGATTTAATGTAATATGCGTTTATTAACATGTAAATAATATGATTTGTCTGTAGTTCTCTTATGTCTGTTTATGTATGTCTGTTCTCTTAATGTCATGTCGTTCTCTTATATGGATAATGTAATGTCTGTTCTTCATGTAAATAATACAGACATACCATATAGAAATATGGAACTGTCTGTATGCAGACAATAAATATGCTGTTTGTATATACTTGTTCATCATAATAATAAATATCTGTTCTCTTAATGGATGTATATATAGTTTCTTAAAAAAAAAAAAAAAATATCACATATACAGACATATAATAAAACTAATGAACATGTATGTCTCGTTCTATGTCTGTTCTGCTCTCTGTTCTCTGCTCTCTGCTCTCTGTTCTCTGTCTCTGTTCTCTTATGTCTGTTCTCTGTGTCTGTTCTCTTTTAATAACATGTATATGTAAATCTCTGTTCTCTGCTCTCTATTTCTCTGCTCCTCCCGCTCTCTGTTCTTCTATGGATATGCCAATATCTGTTCATCTTAATAATAAATATCTGTTCATGCTCCCCAGCCTCTGAACTGTCTGTCTCCTCTCTGTTCATCTTGGCTCTCCGGTCTCTGCTCCTCTGTTATACTAATAAAATATCTCGTTGTAATAATAAAAGCAGACTAATGTAATAACCGTTTAATATACATATAACGTTTAATGTATGTCTGTTCTTAATAATAAAAATATCTGTTCTTGGCAATGGATATCCTCTCTATTCTCTCTTTCTCTCTCCACTCTATTCTCTACTCTCCACTCTCTAGCTCCCTACTCTCTATTCTCTCTCTCTATTCTCTCTCCCTACTCTCTATTCTCTACTCTCTATTCTCTCTTTCTCTCTATTCTCTCCCTCTCTATTCTCTACTCTCTACTCTCTGCTCTCCACTCTCTATTCTCTACTCTCTATTCTCTCTCTCTCTTTCTCTCTTCTCTCTCGACTCTCTACTCTCTATTCTCTTCTCTCCACTCTCTATTCTCTACTCTCTCTCTCTATTCTCACTCTCCTCTCTATTCTCTACTCTCAACTCTCTATTCTCTATTCTCTACTCTCTATTCTCTACTCTCTATTCTCTACTCTCTATTCTCTACTCTCTATTGTCTACTCTCTACTCTCTATTCTCTATTCTCTACTCTCTATTCTCTACTCTCTACTCTCTATTCTCTCCCTCTCTATTCTCCCTGTCTCTCTCTCTATTCTCTACTCTCTATTCTCTCTCTCTCTCTCTCTATTCTCTACTCTCTACTCTCTCTATTTCTCTATTCTCTACTCTCCTATTCTCTACTCTCTGTCTCTCTCTCTCTCTCTCTCCACTCTCTATATTCTACTCTCTATTCTCTACTCTCTATTCTCTACTCTCTACTCTCTACTCTCTAATCTCTACTCTCTATTCTCACACTCTCTACTCTCTATTCTCTACTCTCTGTCTCTTTACTCTCTATTCTTTCCTCTCTATTCTCTCTACTCTCTACTCTCTCTCCACTCTCTATTCTCTACTCTCTATTCTCTACTCTCCACCTCTCTATTCTCTCTCTGACTCTCTCTCTCTATTCTCTCTCTCCACTCTCCCCTATTCTCACTCTCTACTCTCTATTCTCTACTCTCTGTCTCTATTCTCTACTCTCGACTCTCTACTCTCTATTCTCTCTCCCTCTCTATTCTCTACTCTCCCTCTCTATTCTCTCTCTCTATTCTCTACTCTCTATTCTCTACTCTCTATCTCTACTCTCCCACTCCTATTCTCTACTCTCGACTCTCTCTCTATTCTCTACTCTCTCTCTCTCTCTCTCTCTCCCTCTCTATTCTACTCTCCCTCTCTATTCTCTACTCTCTATTCTCTACTCTCTATTCTCTACTCTCTATTCTCTACTCTCTACTCTCTATTCTCTACTCTCTATTCTCTACTCTCTATTCTCTACTCTCTATTCTCTACTCTCTACTCTCTACTCTCCACTCTCTATTCTCTACTCTCTATTCTCTACTCTCCACTCTCTATTCTCTACTCTCGACTCTCTACTCTCTATTCTCTACTCTCCACTCTCTATTCTCTACTCTCTACTCTCTATTCTCACTCTCTGTCTCTCTTCTCTCTATTCTCTACTCTCACTCTCCCTATTCTCTACTCTCACTCTCTATTCTCTATTCTCTCCCTCCTTCTCTACTCTCTATTCTCTACTCTCTATTCTCTACTCTCTATTGTCTACTCTCTCTCTCTATTCTCTATTTTCTCTACTCTCTATTCTCTACTCTTCTCTTCTCTAGTCTTCTCTCTCTATTTTACTCTTCTATTCTCTACTCTCTATTCTCTCCCTCTCTATTCTCCCTCTCCTTCTCTATTCTCTCTCTATTCTCTCTCTCTATTCTCTCTCTCTCTGTCTACTCTCTACTCTCTACTCTCTATTCTCTCTCTCTATTCTCTACTCTCTCTCTCTATTCTCTACTCTCCCTCTCTATTTCTTCTCTATTCTTTCTCTCTCCTCCTTCTCTCTATTCTCTACTCTCTACTCTCTATTCTCTACTCTCTATTCTCTTTCTCTCTATTCTTTCTCTCTTCTCTCTCTCACTCTCTCTCTCACTCTCTATTCTCTACTCTCTATTCTCTACTCTCTATTCTCTCTCTCTCTCTTTCTCTCTCTCTATTCTCTACTCTCTATTCTCCCTCTCTATTCTCTCTCGTCTCCTTCTCTCTTCTCGTCTCTCTACTCTCTATTCTCTACTCTCCTCTCTCTATTCTCTACTCTCCACTCTCATTCTCTCTCTCTATTCTCTGCTCTCTATTCTCTACTCTCCACTCTCTATTCTCTCTCTATTCTCTACTCTCTATTCTCTACTCTCTCTCTATTCTCTCACTCTCTATTCTCTACTCTTTTCTCTACTCTCTATTCCTTTCTCTTCTCTCTCTCTATTTTCTCTTTCTTATTCTCTACTCTCTAGTCTCTACTCTCTACTCTCTACTCTCCACTCTCTACTCTCTACTCTCTATTCTCTACTCTCCACTCTCTATTCTCTACTCTCTACTCTCTATTCTCTACTCTCCACTCTCTATTCTCTACTCTCGACTCTCTACTCTCTATTCTCTACTCTCCACTCTCTATTCTCTACTCTCTACTCTCTATTCTCTACTCTCTATTCTCTACTCTCTATTCTCTACTCTCTATTCTCTACTCTCTATTCTCTACTCTCTACTCTCTATTCTCTATTCTCTACTCTCTATCCTCTACTCTCTACTCTCTATTCTCTACTCTCTAATTCTCTTTCTCTCTATTCTCTATCTATTCTCTACTCTCTATTCTCTCTCTATTCTCTATTCTCTACTCTCTATTCTCTACTCTCTGCCTCTCTATTCTCTACTCTCTCTCTCCTTTCTCTCTCTCTTTCTCTACTCTCTATTCTCTACTCTCTACTCTGTCTCCTCTCTATTCTCTCTACTCTCTATTCTCTACTCTCTATTCTGTACTCTCTATTCTTTCTACTCTCTATTCTCTCTCTCTCTCTCTATTCTCTACTCTCTCTCTCTATTCTCTACTCTCTTCTCTCTATTCTCCTACTCTCTCCTCTCTGTCTCTACTCTCTGACTCTCA
>JASANB010008056.1:0-35792 GCA_030248155.1 Sabatieria punctata
GCCCAGCAGCATGGCTAGGAGTGGCTGGCGGTGAAAGAAGGGCAACGTCCGAGACCACGAATCAAGGGGGTAACTAAATAGACCTCAAGTCTGATCGTAGGCCGTAAGGCCCGCCCCGTATTCGTGTAGGATTCATTAAGAAACAGCTTTACTTTATATTTTATACACATTTCACGGGCCTAAAGCTATTTTGAAGCTTGCAGGAACGCTAAGCACAAATTTACTTTATTGTGAAAGCTCCCTAGTTGTGCTTTGCATTCCAAAGATTCATAAAATAATCAGTGTCTGACTGTTATTTACAACTTGGCGTTGTCCGGCGCAGTGATTGACGCTCAACAGGCGCCCTTGCGTCATTTAGCAAAAGGACCCGCGTCCCCGAACTAGTGTTACGTGTTTCGGAGGGGGCATGGGCCGCCGCCCAAAAAAGGTCGCTAAAATTTCAAAGGGGGTCAGGCCCGGGGCGTATTGGCCGGCGGGGGATTATAAACATTGTGGTTCTAAATATAATAAACTCGCTCTCGCCACCGACCGTCAGCCGTCTCGGTGAGCCGTCTCCTCGAACATGGACGACTAAAAACTACTGGACTGATCGCGCTCCCGACCGGTAATACATACTTAGGGTAACTTTACAAATCCATATCTTTGGAACCGTTCGACCTACAAACACTATAAATATATCTTTAGAGTCCTGACGGTATCAGCAATCGAACGCAGTGTTCAATCACTTTCAAACCCCCGCAAAGATAGTTGATTTATTTCCATCGCGCATTTTAGGATTACAAATCAATGTTGCGCTGCGCAGATTAGGTGGCACCACAGTACACAGCTCGACCCCCTCTACAACTTTGGTCATAAGGCCCAAAGCGCTCCGACGCATCCATAAGGAGTTATTTGCAAAAAAAACTCTGAATATACTGAATCCATGCGAAACATGCATTAACAGCAGAGAAGCGACCGGAAATAAGAATATCAGAAAAGATATTATGAACACTGGACCAAAATCACAGGAGAATAAAGTAGCATTACATACAGTTACCGACTACGTCCAAGCTTTGTTATCTTGGCTTGCGCACTGCGTTTAACACCAGAAACAGGAGAGCTTCTTGACGAGGTTTTTACTCATGCAGTTGAAAAATTTGGCTGAGAACTCAGGCAAACGAGTGAACTTTCAGACAGTTAAGATCAGAAACCAGAATGTCCAGCATCTGGGAATCCTCTTCTAACAGCAACAAGACGGTTTAAACAAACATTGGCCAGTGAAAATCTTAACCTTTAGCTTATTAACGCAAAAACGGCTTTCTATACCTAATCATCGGTCAAAATCTTTTCGATATTTTCAGGTCAGTTTTTCAGTTCAACAGCGATTTTTTCGATTATTTATAGATTAGTATTGGGTATTGGGGTATAAAAAACCCAATACCAATACCAATACCTGAAAAACACCCCAATACACCCAATACAATACCCAATACCAGTTGGCACTCTAGTTTTGGCCTACATGTATGTACACAATGGGTGGAGAGTCGTGTAAAAAGATGAAAGAAGTCAATGAGATAGGTTACCTACTTTGTATCTAGTACCCATACATGGGCCGGAAAAATCCGGAGGGGTGTCTGGAGATCTCGGGGAGGGGCGGGGGGCCGAAAAAAGTCCAAACAAACGCCTATTTTGCCCTAAATAAGCGAAAATTTTCTCCCTCCGGGAGGGGGGTCGGAGAGGGGATATGGCCGACCGAGGGGGTGGTGTTGGCTGGTGAGGGGAGGGGGTAAGTAAACCCCACCCTTACCGTACGCGGCCCATGTATGCTAGTACCAAGAATATATTCTTGCTAGTACCGATAAATGAATGGAAAAGGAACACAAGAAAAACTGGGGGAAGGCCAAATCTCATGCCACTTTTCTACCCTTATCTCATTCACTAAATAGAAGAAAGAAAACTGAGGTAGGTAGGTAGGCAAAAAGAGCAGAACAATTAAGGTTAATGGATGGCCCGACACAATTTCCGGCAAGAACAGTTAATGCGCAGGAAACATGTGAAGCAAGAAGCATCACGATGACGGCGTAGCAGAAAATCTTTAACAATTCAGTCTTGAATAATACCTATGGGTGCACACTAAACCAAACAGCAAAAAACCGGCCGACCGACCGACAAGCAAGAAACTCGCGGTCGCAAGCCACGCGAGCACCTCACACACTGCCAGTGCCAGACAACAGACAAGTAGACAGGGGGTGTTCCTAAAAGCGCACATCCCATAAGCGCACTTCCCATAAGCGCACATCCTATAAGCGCACTTCCCATAAGCGCACGCTCAGAAAGCGCACATATAGTAATGTGAAATAGAACGCCTGTTCTGGACATATAGAGCTTTACTGTATATACAGTATAGATCAAAAAAAATGTCCCATCGCTTTTTCGGCCTTCACTCAAACGTTTCGTTCTCAGTCACTTCTTTACCGATTTGGCTCAAATTTTCAGCAAAAATTGACAACATGGTTGGCTAAATATTCTGCAAGTTTAGTGCCAAAAGTCCGACTCATACTGGTTTTATGACCCAAAAACTAGGAATGAGGGTGGTCCATGCAAATTTATTTTTTTTCGGTAATATAAGGAGTACAGACCTGAAACTTGCAGGAATGATTGGTGTTGCCATTGGGCATAACATACTAAGCGGGCAGCCCTGTAGCTCAAAGGGCACTAAAATGGGGAAATTTCAAAAACATGAGTGAAAATCCTATAGTTAAGAAATCCGCACCTTCTAGAATCAAAGCACTGAATCTGTTGTTAATCAACACAGATTGTAGCAGGAAGTTCGACAAATAAATAAACCTGATATTTAAGCTCTGTTCCACACCATAGAAACCATCCCTGCAGCGTTTTTTGAAAATTGAAAATCTTTAGAATCGTCATTTTGCCGGTTTTACGAAGAAAAGTCATATTTCGTCATGTTTTGAAATTCCCCCATTTTAGTGCCCTTTGAGCTACAGGGCTGCCCGCTTAGTATGTTATGCCCAATAGCAACACCAATCATTCCTGCAAGTTTCAGGCCTGTGCTCCTTGTATTACCGAAAAGAAATAAATTTGCGTGGACCACCCTCATTCCTAGTTTTCGGGTCATAAAACCAGTATGAGTCGGAATTTTGGCACCACACTTGCAGAATATTTAGCCAACCATGTTGTTAATTTTTGCTGAAAATTTGAGCCAAATCGGTAAAGAAGTGACTGAGAACGCAACGTTTGAGTGAAGGCCGAAAAAGCGATGGGACATTTTTTTTGATCTATACTGTATAAAGGCTTTTAGATGCCCGTCTCAGTTGTAACAGAGTCCACCACTGATGGAAATATAACAGTAGTACAGTGGCGGCCAAAAGTTTGGACGTTTGCGGATGAAGTTGTGTGCTAAGTTTGTGCATGGTAGCCCTGCAAAACCTGAAACCATATGGTGTTCGGTCCCCCTCACGTTGCTGTAGTATGAATCCATTTTCCAAAGACCCCAGAAAAATGGGTGAACAAAAGTTTGGACGCACCAACTAATTTATAAAAAAACGGAGCAACCTGCAACAATAAAGAACAAGCAAGAATGAAATATGTATTTAGGCGACTAGCACTTTGTTGGGAAGCCATAAGACTTAACCACAACTGCACATCGATTGGGCTTAGAGTTGACTAGTTTCTGGCACAAAGACTGGGGAATACAAAGCCAAGCTTCTGTGATGGCACTCTCCAGATCGGACAGATCTAAGGGGTCCTTTACTGATAACGTCTCTCTGGACATATCTCCACAAATTTTCGATTTGGATTCAGGTCAGGTGACTGAGCAGGCCAGTCCAAAACTGCAACTTTGTAGTTAGCGAACCAACCAGCTAGTGCTTTATACAATCTATAGTTGCTAACATTTACTTGTGCGCTTGTGCGCTTTCTGAGCGTGCGCTTATGGGAAGTGCGCTTATGGGATGAGCGCTTATGGGATGTGCGCTTTTGATTTGTGCGCTTTAAGGATACACCCGTAGACAGGCGTGGCCAGAAAAATCGATACACACCGCCTTTGCAGGTAGGCGGCTAGTAAACAAACAGACAATTACATACGCGCGCACGTGACTGCGCTGTACGCAAAAATAAATGATTCTCTTTCTTATATGTTCTGGAATTAGCTATGAGTTAGCGCACAACAAGATTACTGACTCCGTTTCAAAGTTAAATGAATTCAGAGTTTTTTTTACAAATAACTCGTTATGCATGCGCCGGAGCGCTTTGGGCCATGTGACCAAAGTTGTAGAGGGGGCCGAGCTCTGTACTGTGGTGCAACCTAATCTGCGCAACATTGATCGGTAATCCTAATTTGCGCGATGGAAAAAAATCAACTTTTCTTGTAGTGGGTTTGAAAGCGATTTGAGCACAGCGTTCAATTTCTGATACCGTGAGGATTCTAAAGATGTATTTATATTGTTTGTAGGTCGAACGGTTCCAAAGATATGGATTTGTAAAGTTACCCTAAGTATGTATTAGCGGTCGATAGCGCGATCAGTCCAGTAGTTTTTAGTCGTCCATGCCTCGAATGCAAATGCAACAAGGATTACGAGACTACTGGATAACTCACTACATTACGGTCGCGTACACAAGAGACCCAAGTGAGAATAAATAAACTAACGATTTTCGCTTTGTTTGCCACGAATTCAACATTTCTAGCTGCCATACTTCTTCCATATGCTTTCAGCATCTCTTCTATCCAACTTCAATTCGTTACACCGAAGTACTATCCCGAGAATCCGCGGATACAGTTGAGATTATAAATCAACTACGAATTTCGACTTTACTAGCTGCCATACTTCTAGATACGCTCTGGGCTTTTACTGACATCTCTTTTTACCAACTCCGATTCGCCATGAATAAATACTATCCCAAAAATCGGCCGATTCAGTTGTGAAATACCGATAAACTGTCGATTTCCCGACAGACTGCAACAATTTCAATCCTTGCAGCTGCGGTATTTCTTCGATACGAGTGAGCACAGACTCCCATCAGCCAAACTCTAATTCGCTAAGCCGAAGTACCATCCAGAGAATCCTGGAAATCAGGATTTCCTTTAGATTGGCCATATTTCTTCGATGCACTCTTCCCAGAAAATTTAGGATGCTTTTTCCGCCTTGTATTTCTGAGGTGAATGCAAAATTTCTAGACAGAAAAAAATTTAAGCGAAAAATTTATTTATAAAAACTATACATGTAACAGGGAGTCTGCCCAACACCCGATGGATCCCATGGATGGGGACCCCAAGACAATTTTTCCGACCCCCCTCGTAATTTTCTGGCAAATAAATTTTTAGCCAATGTTTGCGATTTTATTTCACACACAAAAATTGCCAAAATCGCCTGTAAAACAGCACTTTTTATTGCATTTGAGCCCAAACTAGCGATTTTTAGCCGAAAAATTGTGATTTTTTTCGATTTTTGAGCGTTTTTTAGTGCCAAACCCCTTTCCAAAATTTGGGCCCAGACCCCCCGGCCGGCGCCAGACCCCCAACCCCCTTCGGCGGATGACCTGTTAAATGTATGTCCAGAACACGAGTGTATGTTTAGGACGAATCGAATTAGTACGCAGCTGCAAGAGTTGAAATCGTTGCAATATGCAGAAAAATCGTCAGTTTATCTGATTTCCACAACGAAGTAAATCAGCCGATTTCTTGGGATAGTATTTCGGCTTACTGAATCGGGGTTGTGCAGAACACATGAGAGTTATGCTTATGACGAATCGAATTAGTACCGCAGCCGCAAGAATTGAAATCGTTGCAACATGTAGGAAAATCGTCAGTTTATCTGATTTCCACAGCTGAATCAGCAGATTCTTGAGATATCGAATCGAACTAGGATAGAAGAGATGTCACTAATATACAGAGAGCGTATGGAAGAAGTATGACAGCTGGGAAACTTGAAATCGTGGCAATCTGAAGGAAAATCGTCAGTTTACCATCTTTCACTTGCGCCTCTCGTGTACGCTGCGTAACGTTTTTTCAGGTGTGCAGTATCCAGCAGTTTCGTAATCCTTGCACGCAAGTACGAAAACTATGCAAAATATGGAAAGACGGAAACGACGCTTATACTAGATGCAGAAACATATTATTAGCCATAACATAAGACGTCGAATCAACGTCGTTAACGTAGCAAGCTCTTAGCGCATCGGCAGCTATCTAAGTTAATAAGTGAACCAATACATATTACAGGTGAATTTCTCGATCGATACGTACTACCACGGTGACAGAGAAGATACAGTAGTTACCGCATTCAATAACAGTAGCGCAAAGAGAGAACAAAAAAGCGGTCGCAGTTTATTTCGACTTACAAAATATGTATGCAAAATGTATTCAATAAACCGGACTCATAGAAATTTTTGGTTTCCATGACCAAATTTAGAGCCGAGTTGTCCGGCTCGCTGTTGCAATGTCTTAACACCCGATAAACCTTGGTATCTACTGGGCCCACCTAGGTCAACATCTCGATCAAACGGGCGCCGCTCCTTTGCACCCAATTCATCCTAAAACAATCGAAAACCTCACAAGAAGTCATGGTACATGTAACAGGACAGGTCCGAGCAGGGATATCTATGAATACTTTTGGAAGAACCCTGAACAGATGCATATTATAAAACAGATATAAGTAAACATACAGTGGAATCCGCTTTCCGCTTGCGTTGATGTAAATCAAGAAGACTTTCCGTTCGATTTTTCTGAAACAAAATTATAACATTAATTCAATTTGCACTGATTAATAAAAGTACAGTTGTTCCGGAAATCTGGAATATACATTGTGAAGAATTTGATAGTTTTGTGTGAGTGTTTGTAGTAGCAGACATGGGCAAAGGGGGGGCTGAGGGGGGGTTGGCCCCCCCTCAGGCTCTGACCTACCCCCCCTCAGCCGGCCGCTACCCCCCCTCAGGAATTTTTTGGAAGATTTTTGTATAGAAAATTATGATAAATATATGCCTGGATTAGGTGTAAATGAGCTCAGAATAGCTTATTTTAACGTATTTTGATGAAAAATAAGCCAAAAAACCTTGATTTTAGCCAAAAATCGGACTTTTTGGCTTACCACCCCCTCAGCCCCCCTCAGGCGCTCCTACCCCCCTCAGCCCCCCCTCAGGAATTCAAAATTCTACCCCCCCTCAGCCGAAATGCTAGCCCATGTCTGTGTAGTAGCAAGTTATCGAGTGGTTGTGTGTGTGTGTGCATTTGAGTGTGAGTGTGTGTCTGTTGTGTTGTATGCAAGACTACTAGTAAAGACCTCCACATTTCCTTTCAATTGCTACATAATCATACGTGCGCACAGACGCTACCGCTACCCAGTCAGCAGTTTTTAGAATTTTGTATATAAAAAATTACTGTAAAAGTATGCCTAGATTATTTGTAAATGACCTCAAAATAGCCTATTTTAACGATAAATACGCAAAAACATTGAGTTTAATAAGAAATTGAACTTAGTGGCTTTCAACCCCTTCAACCACCTTCAGGCGATCCTACCCCAACAGCCCTCCTTAGGAATTAAACGACAACTTCAGCCGAAAACGAAAACCTGACCAAGTTTTGCCCTAGTGCCTCTTATACTTTGCACCGTGCTCTAGCGTTCAACAAGCAGCTTGTTTACGCCTCTGCCTTTGGTGACCTTTTGGTGGTACCTGTTAGCTGTGCCTGCCGTTTGGCCATTTGCACAAAATTTGGCGTTTGGTTGAGTATTTCGATAGCGGGACTGTACACAACCTAGCCCAGATGTTGTGTGTGTTTACTAACCAATATCTGTGTCTCACTAACCCATTTCAGAAATAAAAAGTTTGTTCGTAAAAAACTACGCACCCTTTATGCTAGACGCAGTGAACACCAAATTTTTGTCAAAAATTTCGATTTTTAGACAAAAACGTTGTTGAAAAACTAGTTTTTGAGCAATTTTTAATCGAAAATTTGTTTTTCGGAGAAAACTTAGTTTTAGCCGAGAATTTCGAATTCGCAAAAAAATTCAAATTTCGCGCCAACAAATTTGAATTTGCACCTAAAGCACCTAATATTTGCACCTAAAGTCTGGGTAGCCACACACGGAGACATGGCTGTCCCGTAAGCTGTAGACCAAGCACTAGAGATGTTCCATGGAAAATTTCCAATGGAAAAAAAGGAAATTTTCCGGAAAATTTCCAATTTCCGGAAATTTTCCTAGGGGGTCGGAAAAAAATGGAAAAAAAGGAAAAATATTCATTAGTGCTTTTTAATGAACCTGACGCGTTTAGGGCTCTTAATGCGATCAAAGAAACGTGAATCAGGTCTATTTCTAGTTGCATTTCCGTATTAGGTTCAGTTTGTTCGGCAAGCTCTCACTTTTGTTCCTGATTGGCCTACATAAAGCACAACGTGCCTTTGCTTAAGCGAGCGAGAAGTGGTGCTTCTAGAATGAAACAAGCCCCTCTAGGCCGAGAGAAGAAGATAGTGAAAAATGTGCCGATACTGTTGAGAACACCGATTCTGACGTTGACATTTCCCTTGATGACAGTTTAGAATCTGCTTCCGATCTCAATACATAGGCTGTTGTTGCGTTGTTAGCTACCGATACATTACATGTTTGCAGTCATTTGACGGTTGAACTCTCTTGTCTGGTCTGAATTAAACTCTATCTGTTGTTACAAATATTATAATGCATAGAAAATACAAAAAAGCTGTCTAGAATTATCTAGGACCTGCAAGGAGCCCATTTCTGGCGTTTTCTCAAATTTTTAAAATTGGAAAAATATTATGGAAAATTTCCGGTAAATTTCCGGAAATTTTCCGGAAAATTTCCGGCGGACATTTTTTTCCGGAAAACGAACATCTCTACCAAGCACATGTACAGTATGCAAAAAATACGGATAGAGATCAGACCAGAGCCCCACTAAGGTTTGCCAGATCAGACCAGAGCCATTGTCATATCGGGCGGCCTTAAAGAATGAAGGGCATGAGGGGATGATCCGCTAAGACACAGTAGCACTGATCAAAGGATAAAAAATAGGAGCTGAGCGAGCGGACCAAAAGTTTTCCCCAAATCGAAAGTTTCGGTTGGCTCCAAACCACATAAAACCATACATTCACTTGGTTGGCCTTGGCCTCAAGTTGTTGATCGCGTTCTGACGTACGATTCCTATCAAATGCACCCTTCTCTTTCTCACAACTTGCAGTTTCATGCGTCTAAAAGTGTTGCGAGTAGAAAGTGGTTATCTCCATCAGTAGCGAACCTTCTTTTTGAGCTCCCTTTCAGCAGGCGTTTCGGTCCAACTGCTTCTGTCCTCAGAAGAGGAGGCCACCCCACTCTTGCTGAACGTTCTCGCTCCTAGACCATAACTGATCAGTTTGGTCGGCAGTTCGGTCATCCACGACTCTCGTTTCTTTTTCTCATCCTTCAGCCAAAGCATACTACCTACTACACTATACAAGTGCCTTTCCTCTACCTTTAGCATTTGTTCTTGCTTGAGCAGCCAGAGTTTGTGTTGGTAAGAGGCGGCGTCAGTGCCCGATTGGCTGGGCAGTTCTGGTCCGATCAGGTAGTCGTCAGCAGACAACTCCTCTTCAGTGCCACTACTGGTTGGTTCGACCTCATGCTCAGTAGTGTCGTCAATTTCCTCCACCGTCATTTCCGGGGGCAAACACGGCCCGAACTCTTGCCACTGCATTCCACTTGAGGCACTGCCTTAACATGCACTGCCAACCTCCTGCACCATACATGGGCCAGGGTTTGATCACCCCAAATTCGGCTTCATCCCTCAAACCACCCCCAAATTTTCAGATTTTGACTACCCCGACACATTTTCCCAAAAATGTATGTTGCGTTCAACCATACTGAACCTATTGCGCGTCAAGTCAACGGGCCGTCCAAAATTACGTAATGGCTTAAGGGGGAAGGGTTCGCCAAATCATTACTACTTATTACATTACCGTGGTGGTCTGAGATTTTATTACTTAATTTTTAGGTTTAAAAAGGTTTATTACAACGCACATGAACACCGGACAGACCAGTAAAGAACCCATAAAGGGCTAGATGCGAGGCAATCACCGGGGTCGAACCCCTACTATGTGTCTAACGCTAGGTGCATGGCAGGCAAAGTTGCTACCGCTACACCACAGACGCAGAGAAAGCGATCTTAGTTTGGAGCATCGTGTAGAAGACACAAAGGGCGTGTATAACCTCAATTTTGAAGGTCTGGCATATATATTTTTTCAATTTCTTTTAGATGAACGTCTGTCAGAGATCGAATTCTAGTCGAAGTTAGGTTTTGGAGTTCGAAAATGGCCTAAAGTAAAGTAAAATTCCACATTCGACTATTATTAGTACGTATATAATTTTTGACAACCCCCAATTGTATTTTTAGAGAGCGCAACACGTAGACTACAGGAACATAACCTTCCTCTATCTGCCAGTTTAAGAGCCACTCACTAGCTGTCGTTTGAACAAGTTCTTCAGACGCAGATCTCTGTTTGGAAGTAGAGTGGCCTGTTTCTTCTTCAGTTTCTGCTCTTGTTTGATCGGCGTCATCTTTCACTGACTTGTCAGATGAGGAGAATCCAGGAGGGAGCTCTGGGCCGATCATTACTTCAGTCGGATTCAAATATAATTACAAGTTCATTCAGGGCGAGACCGGCCGGCTGGATCCGCTCTCGGGCACGCGACCGGCCACGGCGCCTTTTCTGGCTGCGAAATGAAGTAGCAGCCGGCCAAATCCGCAGCGCAAAGTAGGGCGGCAAAATCGAATCGAAAATTCATAGCGCGGTGCGGTCGGCCGGCTGGTGCATGTCTGTGTTGTTCGTTTTTTGGCTGGTTGCCTGTAGTAGGTACTAGGTCTGTTGCTAGGTCGCAGCGCCTTTCATTGAGCTCTCTGCCGATGTTTGTTCCGTGCTCATGAAAATTGCGCTAACCCTCGTAAAAAGATGGCCTTGTTCTGTGCTATAGAGACACATAATCAGCTCGCCACAGAACTTCGAGAAATTAGTCCCAAGTGCAAGGTTCTGGATTTTGAGTTGTTGTCTGTCTTCTAAGGAACAGCGCCGATCTCAATACGACCACGCCAACAGTTCCTGGTTTTCGTGCAAGATTGCCGTCAGACATAACAGCCAGGAGGACTGCTGCCACTGGCTCAACGAATTCCAGAAAGTGACAAAAGTCTCAGTGGATCAAGTTGCGTCGAGCCAAGCGATCAGAGAATACTGTCTATTCTCAGAAGTTTGCGTGTCATCACAATGAGAGGAACAAAATAGACCTGGAGCGCTATCATCAGCAGGTCGGAATGGACCAAAAAAATCTGAAATAAACCGCGCAGCTGAGCATATCACTGCAGCAAAACAGTGCAAGGAATTCTTCCAACGAAATTATTGCTCCTTTTACTATTAGATTTAGAGGATACCTATGCTGTGTAGCGTCTACTATCTGCACTAGGGGACTTTAACGACTTAGACTTGACGCTAGGCTACCAAGATGAGGAATACACACAGATCGAATGCGACGTGCAACGACTATGCGATTTCCGATTTCGTATTGTTACTATTCTGGTTTGGCTTTGTTTACTTGCTTGCCTTTAACCGTCACATGAAAGCCAAAAACCTGCATTTCTTTCCACATTTATTGCAAAAAATCCTGCTAGCCATACCTGTACTAGGGAGGTTTGGGTGGGTTACCCCCTAGCTGAGAAAAGGCCAAATCCCCCTCACACCTCGAGAGAGGTTAAGGGACCCCCCACCGACCTAAAAATACAAGTACTATGTAGTAATGGCTCCAGTACTAACAAACTGGCTCAGAAATCAGTAATTTTTAGCCTAAAATTCGCTTGAAAAGCCTTAGGAAACCGAATTTGGCGTTTCCGCTGCTGATATTTAAGAGAAATCGGTGTCTTTGGAAGCCCTTTTTGTCATTTTTTTGCTTCTTTTTAGCTCTAAAACGCTATTTTGGCAGCTTAAAATAGTGATTTTTAGCGTCCTTACTGAAAAAAACGTGTTAAAAACGCATTTCCAGGTGTTTTGGAGCTTTTTGAAATTTGAGACCCCCCTCTGGGCGAAACCCCCCCTCGACCCCCCCCCACCTGAGGAAACCCCCTACCCCCTCCCCCAGGTCGCCCCGGAGCTGTTACATGTATGCTGCTAGCGGCTAAGATTCAGTAGATTTTTCTTTGAAGGTTGGACGCTGAAAGCTTGCCTGCATGGACAGACTGTAATGTGCGGTGTGCCACTGGGCAATAACTTAATTAATCAAGATGCCATATTTTGCAAATTGCGCGCAACACGTGTCGGCATCAGAGCGATGATTTGAATTTGCCGCCTCACTTTGTGCCGTGGATTTGACCGGCTGCTACTTCGCAGCCAGGAAAGGCGCCGTGGCCGGTCACGTGCTATAGGGGAGGTATATGGGCCAAAGGTAAAAAGCACCGTAGACACCGTAGCACTGTCAGCCTCATCAGACCGCTGTCTGGTTTTTCTTCATGACCGTTTTTAAACACCGACTGTAAAAAAGCGCCGAACACGAGAAGAAAAAGCAAGGATAGGACAATTTATATCGGACACTGATGACCAATTGGCGATTATAACCAGGGATGGATATTTTCCAAAAACCCTCGACCTGTTTTTTTCAGTTTTTTTTTCGGTTTTTCCCTAAATTGCAGAAAAACTCCGTCCCAAGTTTTGAGTATCCTATCCTGTTTTTATGATTACAAACGCTTTCTAGCGCCTTCCTCAGTCTTTTCATACCAGAAATACATGTGTTACGTACATATCACGAAACAGGCAGGCAACAGTGCCTGACAGGCTCTATCAATAAATACTACGTATATGCAAATTTTCTTACAGCAGTTTGCATTTTTGTCAATATTGCCAAATTTGGTCTTTTCTGTTGTTTTTCTAACAGTTTTGAGTCAGTATGGCCGAAAAAGTACATTTTTAATAGAAAAATGAAATAAATTACCTATATTTAGCTTGAGTTTTTCCACGATTTATGTTTTTTCTCGACCCTCAGGAAAAAAATTTTTTTTCGAAAAAGAAACACCGGAAAGAACAGTGTTGCCAGGTTGGGGGAATTTCCCCCAAAATTGGGGGATTTTTTTGCGTTTGGGGAGAAATTTCGTTTGGGGGAGTGGGGGAATTATTTGGGGGATTTTTGCAAAATCTGGGGGAATTCTTGGGGGAATTTTGTGGTCACCAAGATTGAGGTGCTGAGGGGGGTAGGTCAGAGCCTGGGGAGGGCCAACCCCCCTTCAGCCCCCCCTTGCCCACCATGTCTGATCGGATGGTTGAGGGAAAAGGCCTTTTATATGCAAACGGTGTTTAAAAAACGGAAGATGAGAATAACAGAAGTGCGGTCCGATTACGCCGACCGTGCTACACGGTGCTTTTTACCTTCTTCCGGTAAATAGAAAGCGTAGTGGTAGCTGGTGCATGGTAGCTACCTGCTGGGCCTATTCTCCCTTTCAAATCGTTCTTAATCTACTACATAAATGATTGATGAATCTTCAATTCAAACAGTAGTGAAGTTACAGGAGAATCGTTGGTTGTGAGTGCCTGCAATTGTGTTTCTCAATCTTTGTCGGGCACGTGATCGGTCGAGATCGGTGGGTGACCTTCTTCTGAAGACTAAAAAAACGGCATGCTACTGCGTAGTGTGGTTCGAACGGTTCCGAGGAATCAACTTGGTGCCATTATTATGTCAAGGTATACTTTTCTGTCTACTGAACTCCGTTCCACACCGCAACGTATCCAAATTTACCAAACCAAATTTTCTAAAAACCAGTGGAAGTCTGTAGTAATCTGTATAATGAACAAAGGCGAGAAAGATTTGTATCGGTTTTAGCGTTCACACCAGTTCCGCTTGGTCAGCGCCCACTGGCAGTCATGGAATGGGAGAATACGGCGGTGGCGCCGGGAAGGTAGCGTCCACTGAGAAGTGATTGATTCATTCAAAGCAGATTGTCTTTATAGGGCGGTGGTTCTGGTGGCTCAATCAGAGATGCGGGTGGTGTTTTCGGCAAGTTGGAGGCCGCTCGAGAGGAAGAGTATTTTAGAAAATTGGTAAGCTACAGGGAGGGTGTCACCAAAAATATGATAACATTTCTGTTTGCTGCCGTTTGCTCAAATGTTGACCAATTAAGCCGAACTTTGGAGCGTATATGTATATAAAATTATTAATATATAAAATATAAATTCTTGGAATTATGTGTTAAAATTTAATGTACCTGACTCGACCGAATTCTGAGAAAACAGTGTTAAAAATGGAAACTGTTCATTTTGCTGTCATTTCCGCAAATCTTCACCAAATGACGTGAAACTTGCAGAATATCTGCCAAAGAGCAGGGAATTTCGTCACTTTAAAATTTCTTTGCACCAAGATTGAGTCTCTTGAGAAAGTTTAGAATTTCCGAAGCGTCGGTTTTTTTAACGAGTTCAGGAAAACAGATCTTCAAGGGTATTCCTAATTTTTTACGTTTTCATCACTCTCCTTTAATGAAATTTCAACACATGAGAGTTGCTGCTGTTTATCAGATATTTTGGAGCGAGCTTGTTTCAATTTTCAGCTTAGTTATCTAGTTGACATTTGCGGGAACGGCAGTAAAAAGTAATGTACTACATTTTTATTTGTACTTTTATTTTTTGTTTACTGCTTGCTTGCTTCCTTACGTTGCTTTCTGTTTCTGCTATTTTTCGATTCATTCTGTCTCGTAACTGGCTTGCACACGCGAATTTGCTCAGGCTGTAAACAGAAGCTTATTCAGCATACATGGGCCTGGAGTAACCCACTCGCCGGGCAAAAATTCCCCATCCTCGGTCGCCCATACGTCCTTCCCCCCGGAGGGAATCTTTTTTCGCTTTTTTGAGGCAAAAATGGCGATGTTTGGACTTTTTTTGGAGCCCCAGACGACCTCGGGGCCTCCTCTGGATTTTTCCGGCCCATGTATGGTACTGATGAGATGAGTGTAAGATGGATGAGGTGTACCCCCTTTTTTGGCAGAAGGTGGAAGAACGAATCTGAAAAAAAAACGAGAAAAGAATAATTTATGCACTAAAACTTATTATTTTGTCGTCAGAATAACGTTTTCAAGGCTAATTCTTCAAAATTTTGCCATCCTGGTTGCAAATCGGTCCAGCTAAGTCTCTTACTAGGTACACACGAACTGTATCCGGCCGGAAGCAAGAGAAGTCTACTTAGTGCATGTATTTTTGTTCTCATAACTTTTGCCTGCGGTCTGTGCCGTAGTTTTGTGCTATCCTTTGCATGTTGACTTATTCTTGCTTGCAGCTTTCTAATATATTGTTAAGTGGTATCTATAGTCTGTTAAAAAAATAAGCGACCTGGCGGTTTTTTGCGAATAACTTTTTTGGGAGGTCTCGGAGAGACTTAAGCCTCATTACAAAGTTGTAGACAAGGTCGATCTCCGGTCTGCGGTTAATGCTAATCTGCGCTGCGTGTACTCTGAACACTAATTTGCGCAACGTCAAAAAATGAGCTTTTTTCCTAATTGTGATGAAAATGACATGACTGAGAATTCGATTCTAGAGTCCTTGGCGACTCAAATGATGCTTTCATGACGTGTCTAGGCCAAACCGATCACAAAATATCTCCAGATCGGTTTGGCCTAGACAGGTCATGAAAGCATCATTGGAGTCGCCAAGGACTCTAGAATCGAATTCTGCAGTCATCTCATTTTCATCGCAATTAGGAAAAAGTTCATTTTTGACGTTGCGCAAATTAGTGTTCAGAATAAACGTAGCACAGATTAGCATTAACCGCAGACCGGAGCTCGACCTTCTCTGCAACTTTGGTTATGAGGCTCAAGTCGCTCTGAGCCCTCCCAAAAAGTTATTGGCAAAAAGCTGCCAGGTCGTTTTTGAACAGACTATAGTGTATAGTCAAGGAAATAAGAAACAGCTTGTTTGGCGCCGGTACCGCTGTTGAGCAAAGTGGTACATGGTAACCAGTGCAATATACGGTATCACCGGAGGACGGTTCTATTCATACGTATTCATAAGATGTTTTGTCCTCGATGTGGTGTGCTACCTTGCATGATACCAACACGGCATAATTCTATGAAAAATTCGTAAGGGATAGAATCAGTTTGATGGAGGGGTGCAGCTCAAGTAAAAATTAAGCCCAACCCCGTTCGTCTGACGACACCTGTGCCAGATAATCTTCTTATTTCCTGACCGCGTCTTTCCTGCTGACCTTAGCGTGCCGTGCTAGATTTCTGTTATTTTCTCGAAGTACTGTTTACGGGAGTTTTGTTGCCAATCTACCCGAACAAGACGTTAAATGCTGCAGTTCATAATGCAGACGAAGATTAGCTGCGTAGTTAGGGACGGAAGTGAAAGCAGCAATTTCAGCAAAAGGCTCAGTTGAAAAACCTGAAGGAGGACCTGGAGCGAGAGCTGGACTACCACCAGGCTCAGATCGCTCACCACATGCAGCAGATCGAGCGACACAAGAAACGTCAGTCCGACCTTGCTAAAGAAGAGCAAGAACTTGACCGATAGAGAGAGCAGTGACTGTCTGTCTGTAGCGTGTAGAGTATTTACAGTGATTTTTGGGACTGTGCAAAGTTCTAGTTTACTTGTGTTAGAAGTGCAACTACCGGTGTAGACGCAAAAGAATAAACCATGCTGAGTGCTGTTTCAGCAGAAGCAACAGTTGGGCCAGTTGAAATCGCATCTGGATCAGGAACTCGACCATCATCAGCGAGTGATCGACCACCATAGAGCTCAGATCGACAAGCATAAAAAACGACTGCAACAATTGGCGTTGGAACAGCAGAAAATTGACGACGTCCAATGAACGGTAGATTCATAGTTGAAATTAGCATAATAAGCTAAATCTCTTGGTAATTTGTCTGTATTGTTAGTTCCAATGAACGGTAGATTCATAGTTGAAAGAAATTAGCATAATAAGCTAAATCTCTATTGATAATTTGTCTGTAGTAATATTGTTAATGTAGTAACCAATATACAACGTAGAAAAATGGTAACACAGCACGAAATTTTGAACAAAACACTTCTCAATCACGTTATAAAACACTAACAAGTATAATTATAAGAATCAGTCATGAAAATATGCCATATATTTAGGCTAATTTCATCACAACTGGGTCCCAGACCACAAAACAATCTCTCACTCGGCCAAATTTTAGTAGGCTCGGATTTCAAAACTGCTGATCTTAGGCCCGGTTCACACCTGCCTGGGATAAACGCTAAGAACCGTCCATGTGTTCACCTTGAACTCTGTTCAATGTTTAGTCTATGGACTAAGGATTCATTATGGCTGGAAATTCGTGCATTCGCCTAAGTCCATAAAACCACTCAATTTTCACAAAAGAACTAAAAAATTAGCCTGATGACCCATACCATAGCGCAGAAGTGTGAAATCGTCTGCACTATAGACTAATACTTCTAATTCCATACCATACCGCTTAGCTCAAAGTGCAGGCAGCTGCGAACCAGGCCGTGTTTTGTGGAAGCCGGTCGAACTCTGTCCGCTAATTGAAAAATCTGATGTTGTAGTTGAATACTTGTTCTAAGAACAAGCAGGTACGTGAACAACATCAAATCCCAGACCCGCAACAACCGAATATTGGTTAGCATCAATCTCTAAACCGATCGAGGCACCACAAACCCACTACTTACCAACGACCTGAAAGCAAAGGTCTATGGATTTAACGCTTCACGTCTGGAATTTTATTGCAGAATTTTTATATGCCATATACCATACCATATATGGTATAATATATATACTATGGTGCCGCTAACCTAGGTACCGGTACCATAAACGGCGTTAAGTGGCTGACCGTAGTAGTAGCGACCAAGACTGGATCGGTTGAGAGACTGACTCTTAAAATATCAACAAGAGCACACAACACAGAGCAAACAAAGTATTAGGTACGTAGCACACAACAAATGCAAATTGTCTTTCACACAGCGTCGCCTTTTTGTCCGTCAATGGCCAGTGTCACATTGTTAGAAGTTATCACAGGTTCGCCGCCCAAGCCCAGGTCGCCGTGCAGATTAAATTCGCCAGACTGCGACTGAAACAGAATCACATAAAAACGGAGGGGACTATCCAACTTGCGCACAACCGATTTGCGCACAGGGATCGCGGGCTAACCAACTTGCGCACAACCGATTTGCGCACAACCGATTAGCGCACAACCGGTTTGCGCACAGGGATCGCGGGCTAACCAACTTGCGCACAACCGATTTGCGCACAACCGATTAGCGCACAACCGGTTTGCGCACAACCGATTAGCGCACAACCGAATTGCGCACAACACAACCGATTTGCGCACAAAGTAATAGTTGTGTTGTTGTGTGTTGAATGTAGTGTACATACGTTGCTAGCCACTGCAGCGCAGTGTTTTATTGGGTTTTTAGGAGCTTAGTAATATTTTAGCTCAATTAAGATCAGTTTTTGATCTGTCTCCTAGAGGTACGTGATGGTTTGGATGAGATGAGGCCCCACTTGCTCTTCGGCGGTCAGGATTCTTTGAGTACTTTGAGAGACAGTGGATGCATGCCGTGCCGCCTGCCATTTGGGTCGTGGTGAATGAGGTCCGCCGCACCAACAAAACAATGCTGTTGAGAGCTGGAACTCTAAGATGGCCAGGTTGTTCAACAAACGGAAGCATCCAGACATTTACTTTTTCCTGGAACGCATCCTTTCAGAACAAAATGACTTTTCAAACAATTTCAGGTAAACACGCAACTAGATCAGATGGCCGCGGGTGCAGCGCTGGTTTGGCGCAATCAGTTATAAAATTTATGTATTATAAATCTATCTGTTATAAATGTAACTGTTATGTAAAATTACTGTTGGTGTCTATGACTATATTGTGCTGCAAAAAAGTAAAGGTGTTTGAGTAAAAAAATTGTGCGCAAATCGGTTGTGTTGTGCGCAATTCGGTTGTGCGCTAATCGGTTGTGCGCAAACCGGTTGTGCGCTAATCGGTTGTGCGCAAATCGGTTGTGCGCAAGTTGGTGTGCCCGCGATCCATGTGCGCAAATCGGTTGTGCGCAAGTTGGTAGTTCCCAAACGGAGTGGCCGCAGTCAGTGAGGGTTCTGTGCAACAGTAGAGAGTCTGGAAACCAAAGCCTGCACGTTTTTTGCACTGCAGTGAGAAGGGAGAAAGAACAGTTCGATCGGCCGACCTGTTCGTGCTCCCGTCAGGTCAATGCTACCGATTGAACAGGACGATCACAAGAACATATCGAAAACTGACCATATCACAAGGATGCATCACTGAACAGCTTATGCAGAGTACGCAGCGCTTAGACAATATGCGCCTAAAATGCAAAAATAAAGTAAGGGACAAACAATGGAGGGAAATTAGCCTCGCTAGTCTAGCTTGCACACACACAAATAAGGAATTATGTAACTTGATACAGTTCTGTACAGATACAACACGATTCTTAAAAACAGGAAATGAAGCGAGCAAGCTAACAGGAACAAGCAGAAGAAAGCTGTTCAAGGAAGCAAGAGGTTATGCAGCTGTATGCGTTTAGTCAATGTATGTCAGTAGGTGGGTGCATGCATCCAAAGAATGAAGAAAGAGCGTACCCGAGAGTAACTGGCAGGCGCGCTGCCCTCTCCGATTGCATTGGCATCATGTTGATTTAAGTTGAGATCACTCTCCGACCTGCCCTGTTCGTTTTTCTAAACTTACACGCTACCAAATGTCTGTCTCTCTCTCCTGTCCCGCACCTGAGACAACTGCTCTGTGCTGGTCAGCAACCTGGCCAGTGGTTGACAGCAATCGGGCATCGTCTCCATAAGGTTGGGTCGGTGGTGTGTCAGCAACGGTTTCATGAATCTGAAAGAGGCGTCTACGAACCAAACCAGCACATTCGGTGCATTCGTACGTGGCGTCGAAGTTGTACCACTTTCGTGGCAGGAATGCCTTATCCCACGGATTGTAATGACGTCCCGAAGTGGGAGTTGTGGGCGGCGTCCGGTCGGTGATTGGTGCGTCGCCTTCCTGAAACACTCTCTACCTGTTCTTGAGATAGTGCAGACACAACCCAGCAGGCAACGGCAACTACAGTAGGCTGAAATAACTCACAACTTCATAGCAACATGAACAACTCAGTGGAGAAGCTATTACAGAAATAAGTCCAGTGGAACCAGCATAAATGGACCACACACGGTGGTTTCATACAAGAGTACCTGGCGGGGGCTCAGCTCGCCGAAAAATTTAGCGACTTTCTCGAGAAAACGGTTCTACCCCCTTCCCTGTATATTCATACCACTCCATTTTCCGGCCCAAGTAGGTGTTCTCATTTATGAAGGTTCTGCTGTAGTCATACATGTAACAGGGGCTCTGCCCCACCCAACATAGGCCAGACACCCGAGGCGATTTTTCTGGCAAGTAATTTTGTGAGCAAACTTTTTAGAATTTAGAAGCGATTTTTTTTAGAATTTCAGCCTCTAAAATTGCAAAAATCGCCTACAAAATGGCACTTTTTAGCTGTATTTGGATCCAAATTAGCGATTTTTAGCGTTTTTAGTACCCAACCCCCTCCCCTGGAATTTGGGTTCAGACCCCCGGTCGGGGCCAGACCCCCAACCCCTCCGGCTGATGACCTGTTAATATACAGCTGTAGTTAATTGTCACTGCACGAGAAAGTGGGCCATTTTGCGGGCCATGAGGAAGCAAAGAATTGAATGAGATTGTTGAAAATTTACATGCAGATGTAGTTTTAATAGAAAAGAACGAATTTGAAGTCCGTTTTGCCCTAGCTCTCTTTCTTCGTTCGATATAGAACCCTGTACCTTCCAGTGTATGACAAAACTCAATGTTGCTAAACTTAAAATTTAGATACTGAAAGATATGTAAAAATACACGCTGAATCTCATGGTGGTGTTTATTTTTTTGTTTAAAATCGAAAATTCCATTTTTTCGGACTCTGAAATTTTTAAAGCGAAAAAAACTCAAATTTTTGTCATAGGAAAAGTCGTTTGAATGGCTTAAAAGATGCGCCATTTTATCCTCTTTTGAATGGTATAAAGATATCTAGGGGTTGGATGGGGTAGACGGGCCACTTTGGCCGTTTGAATGCTCAAAAATCGATCATCTATTTTACTTTTTCTCAAAATAAATGCCTTAGGATTAGTTTGTTCAGGTTATATGCATAACACTAATTGCAGAATGACGTTTTCATGCCTCAGATAGTTTAAACAGACCATTTGCTACTGTTTTCACATCTGCATATAGGTGTCTCCTTCTGAGGTGCGCCATTTTGAGCATGACTTATGTGTGATACAGTAAGTGCCGACTCTTCTGTCAATTTCATGCAGAACGCAAAAGTTCAATGATTATTTTACATTTCTTTTATATTTTACTTTGTATTGTTTACTCAGTCGGTTTAATAGACATATTTTGAATTTGAACTTAATCGGATCATTAATTCAAAATATATGACTGATTGGACAAAGGTGGTTTTTATAAAAATAGTAGTGTTGTTATGACTACTAGTCAAAGTCAAAGTCATAGTTAATACTTTTGTGATATCGCAGTCAAACGGACAGGTAGTCAAAGTCAAAGTTTGACTACCTTCGTTACCATAAA
Source organism: Sabatieria punctata (assembly GCA_030248155.1). Taxonomy (NCBI): domain Eukaryota; kingdom Metazoa; phylum Nematoda; class Chromadorea; order Araeolaimida; family Comesomatidae; genus Sabatieria; species Sabatieria punctata. The sequence goes on from JASANB010008056.1 coordinate 21,580, forward strand.
TACATAGTCAAACGAAGACCAGGAAGTCTAACGGTTTGACTATGACTACGTTTTTTAAAAGCAGCAGAGTTTTCACCTGGATTTTTTTAGCTTTTTTGTTGTTCGCAACAAAATACTTTGCAAACATGTTACGTTTCAAACAACTTTAGAGCACCAGACCAAACAACCTCTCCAAAAAGTTTTAAAGCAATGACAGGTGTCTGTGTCTGTCAGTCAATGAATCTCTAGTTGATGCAAGTTTTCTCTGAACGAGGGTACATGCATTGTACTAATGACCAGTGGCGTACCCAGAGGGTGTAGGGTCGGATCAGTCAGGATGTGTACACACACTACCTTTGCGGCGGAGTTACGTGAAGGGAGGAAAAATTAGGAGAAATTAATTAATTATGTACTAAAACTGTCTATTTTATGCTCAGAATACCTTTTGAATGCGTTTTCGAAGGCTAAATTTTCAAAAATTTCTCGCCCTGGTCGGGCAGAAACCCAACCCAAGCACGCGCACCCCAAGCAGAAACTACTAAAACTTCTAATTTCTGTCAATTTTAAGCTCAGAATGCTTTTTAAACACGTTTTAGGATTTATGGGTGCAATCACAGCCATTTCAGATGTTTATTTTGCGATGTTTCAAAAAGTGGTCAAAGTAGTCAAATCAGTGGTCGTAGTAGTCAAATGGTTTGACTACGATATAGTCAAATTTGACTACTCTGGTATTGTACTCAAACGGACGGTAGTCATAGTCATAGTCAAACCGAAATTCTGGTATTGTAACAACACTAAAAAATAGTCAAAAATGCCAAATATGTAGTTTTGGTTTTTTGTCTATACTGGTTGTTCAATTTCCACTAAACGATGTATTTGGTAGAAGACAACGAAATAAATCTAATGGCGATATCCACAGATTGCTCAAACCAGCTATTCCTGATAAATAAATGAGCAAGGTGTAGATTGTAGATAGGTTCTGACTGATAATATACCAAATAATGGTTCCAAATAATAACCAAATAATGGTACCAAGTAATATGTTCTGTTGTACCAAATAATAGGTGGTTTACTCAGTTTTACAGGCAATATTAGCAATTTTCGTTCCTGAATTTGTAAAAAAAATGCGACTAACTGGCCCAAAGATTATAAGTGAGAGGAGTGGCTTTCGGCTTCCGGCGGCAAGTATGTAGTAGAGGGAGAAGGTTTAATGAGTTTGGACTTCGGCATTACAGACAACGCAACAAAACAAATCGGTCTCGGCACCAAGATGAAGAGTTTATGCGACAAAATGAGAATGAGTTGCGACTACACAAACAAACAATGACAATAGGAATGCAAAGGCTGAGTATAAATCTTTCAATTACATCTCAAAAATTGGAGGAGGCTGGCTTTTTTTGGTGTGGGCAAGCCCTCAGATTTCTTCTTTTCCCAATTTCTTCTCGAAATGGCCCGATGTTCTGTTGTGTGACTTATTCTGCATGGTTGATATGTTCAACATTTTTATCCTATCAGGCTGTTGTTTTAGAGATGAGATGTGGCTCTTTGAATGCATATGCATTTCATTTGCTAAGTAGAAAATGACAAAAATGAAAACATTGTAGGGCTTCTACAACAACACTACAGTATGTAAATTGTAGAAACAAGTCAAGTAGACCATGTGTGGAAAATACACCAGAATTGCAAATAATTGACTTAAAAATTGTTTCCGTGAATATTTGTAGGGGCTGCATTTTTTGATGAGCGCAAGCCCTTGAAACCCCACCTCAAGTTACCGATATGTTCCTGAAAATATCGTAATGGTGTGTGGAAAATGGAACAGGGAGTAGGGACAACCTCAGGTCTATGGTGAGCGTTTCTGAGTTACAGTGTCGTCAAATGCCATTTTTGACTGTGTTGCTAACTGAAAATTGTAGTTTTCAGGTTTTGATCAAAAGCGGTTTGTTTTCGTTTTTGTCATTTTTGCTAGCAAATGAAATGCATATGCATTCAAAGAGCAGTATCTCTAAAACAACAGCCTGATAGGATCAAAATGTTGAACATACCAACCTTGCAGAATAAACCACACATTAGAAAAACATCGGGCCATTTTCAGAAGAAATTGGGAAAACAAGAAATCTGAGGGCTTGCCCACACCAGAAAAGCCAGCCTCCGCCAATTTTTTGAATTGCAATCTTTGTGCCAGTTAGTCGTTTTTATAGAAATTCAGGAACGCATATTGCTAATGTTGCCTGTAAAACTGAATAAACCACCTATGGTTTGGTATATTGCAGTCAGAACCTATCTACAATCTACATCTTGCTTATTTATTTCTCAGGAATAGCTGGTTTGAGCAATCTGTGGATATCGTCATTAGATTTATTTCGTTGTCTTCTACCAAATACATTGGTTTAGTGGAAATTGAACAGCCGGTATAGATAAAATACCAAAACTACATATTTGGCATTTTTGACCATTTTTATAAAAACCACCTTTATCCAATCAGTCATATACAGTATAGATCAAAAAAAATGTCCCATCGCTTTTTCGGCCTTCACTCAAACGTTTCGTTCTCAGTCAATTCTTTACCGATTTGGCTCAAATTTTCAGCAAAAATTACCAACATGGTTGGCTAAATATTCTGCAAGTTTGGTGCGAAAATTCCAAAGGAAAAAATTTTTTTGAACCAGAAAGTGAAAATCATAGTGGTCTGTGTAAATTCAAATTTCCCGCGTAATTACGGCGCTATCGCTTAGATAGTTGCAGCAATTATCGGGCGGACATTTGGTCATAACATATTCAGACGGCAGCCCTCTGGCTTAAGGGACACTAAAATTGGGGAATTTTAAAAACATGATCGAAAATCCCATAGTTAAGAAATCTGTACATTCTGGAATCAAAGCACTGAATCAGTTGTCAATCAACACAAATTGTAGCAGGAAGTTCGACAAATGAATGAACCTGATATTTAAACTCTGTTTCACATCATAGAAACCTTCTCCACAGTGTTTTTAGAAAATCGAAAATCTTCTGAATTGTCATTTCACCGTTTTTACGAAGAAAAGTCACATTTTGTCATGTTTTTGAAATTCCCCAATTTTAGTGCCCCTTAAGCCAGAGGGCTGCCGTCTGAATATGTTATGACCAAATGTCCGCCCGATCATTCCTGCAACTATCTAAGCGATAGCGCCGTAATTACGCGGGAAATTTGAATTTACACAGACCACTATGATTTTCACTTTTCGGTTCAAAAAAAATTTTTCCGTTGGAATTTTCGCACCAAAGTTGCAGAATATTTAGCCAACCATGTTGTTAATTTTTGCTGAAAATTTGAGCCAAATCGGTAAAGAAGTGACTGAGAACGAAACGTTTGAGTGAAGGCCGAAAAAGCGATGGGACATTTTTTTTGATCTATACTGTATTTTGAACTAATTATCCGATTTAGTTCAAATTCAAAATATGTCTATTAAACCGACTGAGTAAACAATACAAAGTAAAATATAAAAGAAATGTAAAATAATCATTGAACATTTGCGTTCTGCATGAAATTGACAGAAGAGTCGGCACTTACTGTATCACACATAAGTCATGCTCAAAATGGCGCACCTCAAAGGAGACACCTATATGCAGATGTGAAAACAGTAGCAAATGGTCTGTTTAAACTATCTGAGGCATGAAAACGTCATTCTGCAATTAGTGTTATGCATATAACCTGAACAAACTAATCCTAAGGCATTTATTTTGAGAAAAAGTAAAATAGATGATCGATTTTTGAGCATTCAAACGGCCAAAGTGGCCCGTCTACCCCATCCAACCCCTAGATATCTTTATACCATTCAAAAGAGGATAAAATGGCGCATCTTTTAAGCCATTCAAACGACTTTTCCTATGACAAAAATTTGAGTTTTTTTCGCTTTAAAAATTTCAGAGTCCGAAAAAATGGAATTTTCGATTTTAAACAAAAAAATAAACACCACCATGAGATTCAGCGTGTATTTTTACATATCTTTCAGTATCTAAATTTTAAGTTTAGCAACATTGAGTTTTGTCATACATTGAGTCGGCACTTACTGTATCACACATAAGTCATGCTCAAAATGGCGCACCTCAAAGGAGACACCTATATGCAGATGTGAAAACAGTAGCAAATGGTCTGTTTAAACTATCTGAGGCATGAAAACGTCATTCTGCAATTAGTGTTATGCATATAACCTGAACAAACTAATCCTAAGGCATTTATTTTGAGAAAAAGTAAAATAGATGATCGATTTTTGAGCATTCAAACGGCCAAAGTGGCCCGTCTACCCCATCCAACCCCTAGATATCTTTATACCATTGAAAAGAGGACAAAATGGCGCATCTTTTAAGCCATTCAAACGACTTTTCCTACGACAAAAATTTGAGTTTTTTTCGCTTTAAAAATTTCAGAGTCAAAAAAAATGGAATTTTCGATTTTAAACAAAAAATAAACGGCACCGTGAGATTCAGCGTGTATTTTTACATATCTTTCAGTATCTAAATTTTAAGTTTAGCAACATTGAGTTTTGTCATACTCTGAAAGGTACAGGGTTCTATATCAGACGAAGAAAGAGAGCTAGGGCAAAACGGACTTCAAATTCGTTCTTTTCTATCAAAAGTACATCTACATGTAATTTTTCAACAATCTCATTCAATTCTTTGCTTCCTCATGGCCCGCAAAATGGCCATTTTGGCCCGCTTTCTCGTGCAGTGACAATTAAATGTGGGAGTAAGTAAGGCGTCAACTGTGAACAGAACAGAAACTCACATACGATTAGAAAGAACATGCCCAGCAGACATGACAGATGGATGGACAGACAGGCTGCCGGACTCTAGGAACGACAAAGACTTACGCTCGTGCTTACTGGTTGGAATTGGGTCTGCAGCTCCACTTCACTCTGCACTCCAAATCTACCAACACAAACTGTGACCCACTGCTAGCAGACAACCCAGACTAACCTGATCTTCAACTTCTCTATGACGAACTGTGTGAGGCCCCCGTTGAAAATGACGGTGAAAATGACGATAAAGGAGGTGGTGGTGTAGATCATTTGTCTAGCGTCGCTGGCTGTGTTTCGAATGGCCAGTGCAAAGGCGATGGCACCGCGCAAACCTGGCAAGCAAATCAGTTGACAGACAGACGCCATTAAAGAAGGTCCGTACCAGCAAAGACCATCATGTGCTGGTAGTTGTAGGGAATCTTGGGGTTACGACGGAGATTCATCAAGAAAGAAAGCGGATAAACGTGAGAACAACGCGCCACAATGACGGCCAACTAAAGTTAAAGACCAAAGAAAAGATGCTGGTTTTTTAAAATTTACGCAAACCGTACCAAAGCTCCTAGTATGAACCAAACGTTCCATGACTGATTGTGCGAGGTGAACATACTCACTCCAATGTACATAAAAATAAAATTCTCCGATAAAAAGTTCAGCACTTCGAATAGCTGAAAAACAGAGCTTACAACCAGTCCGTCAAAGCACCCTCTACCTACCTGTTTAGTACGATTTTTCGAATCTTCCGAGAGATTGTTGAACGTGTAGTGGGCCTGACAAATTCCACAGAACAGTATAGCTACTATTCCTGCAATGTAAGTTCGGCTTGACCAAATGTTAGCATCAAGGGGTCACCTATACATGCAATAGGGGCTTTCCCCAGCTGGAAAGACCAAACCACCCTCCCTCACCACCTACGCCGAAACAATGTTAGGGCTCCCACTAGCTCTAGAAAGAATAGAAGCACAGAAATATTCAATTTTAGCTTAAAATGCTCTTGTTTAGTTGTAAATGTGTCTATAGAAGAACTTTTTGTTATTTTATGCTTGTTCGTACCTGTCAAACACAATTTGGCTGCTTAAACTTGCTTTTTTAGCCTTATTATTAAATACAACGTGCCAAAAATGCATTTCCAGGTGTTTTAGAATTTTGGGCACACCCTGGCAAGGCAACCCTCATATCGCGCAACTGACCTGTCACAGGGAAGGGGTGTAGCAGACTGTTTAATTAGATAGAGTGACGTACGTACCAGTCATGTCGGCAGCCTCAGCCAGCAAATAAGACAGATAGGACATGAGCAGGAAGATGCTGGTCTCTAGCAAGGGGTACTCTCTGATCTGGGTGTACTTGGTGACCAGCGCACACACACAGCCCACCACCGCACCGATGGCGAACGAGCCCGAGAAGACACCGATGAAGGAGCCGACTGCAGAAAAGAAGGACTCCGCGTGGAAAATACTGGTCTGATTCAGGGACGTCACATTGGCACCGGCCGCCGCCACCAGCGTGCTGTTGATCTGTCGCTCGGCCGAGGCCACGATGAACGGCTCTATTGTTCTGCAACAATTTATGCACTGCTCCCAGTTTTACAACTGATCTATCGATCGATCAATGCGTGGCGCGTGCTTAGACTTGGCGCCTGTTTTTTCTGTGCACCTATGCAAATTTGCAACAAGCAGCACATCCTGTCTGTGTTGTTGGTGGGTGATGATGGCGTCGCCGAGTGCAGTCAGTCCGCACCCGGTGCACGCCAAGCGGGTCTGCAGTGGGCAGTCGGACGACGAGGACGTGACGATTAAGCTGCAAGAGCCTGAACTGATTGGAAGCGGATACTTTGGCTGCGTCTACAAAGTCAATATGATCGAACCGGAACCGAAAGTCGTGGCCGTGAAGCGAGTGCCTGCCTCTGAGCCCACTGCCTATGTAAGCGCCCTTTTTATACTAATAAACAAATAACTTAGGGATGTCGCTGTAGGAGGTACGGGTAGGTCACAGCCGGATGGGGGTCGATCCCCTCAGCCCATGTCTGGTGTACATCATGGTACCGGTACCCTAACTATCAGTATGCGTATGCTCTCAAGTACCTGACCGATTACGCAGAAAAACTTTTGTTCTTCACATATCTGCTTTCTACCCCTGCCAAACGCGAGTATATATGTAGAAGCTACTGAATTACACCATTTAGGTGTTGTAGTGAAAGGGTATGGTTTCAGACGCGCGAGATATTAATTCACAGGACACTAGAACACAGCTGCATAACCAAGCTGCTCTACTATTACCCTTTGTGTCGGCGGTCGGAGCCCCGCATGGTCTGGAACCTGGTAATGGACTATCTGCCGCGCACTGCCGAACAGCAGATCCAACTGCACTTTAAAGTCGGCACCACTATCGATGTAAAAAGTCTTAAGGTAAAAAGCCACTTTGTAACAGTGACATCCAATCGATCCGGCTCTTCAGCTCTGGGTCTACCAGTTACTTTGCGCACTGGAGTATCTGCACCATAAGCGCATCTGTCATCGCGACGTAAAGCCGGAGAACATGTTGCTCGACCGGTCGCTGCGGAGAATGCAACTGTGCGATTTTGGCTCGGCCAAGGTGATGGACGACTCCGAACCCAGTTCCTCCTATCAAGTTACTCGATTCTACAGAGCTCCTGAACTAGCGCTCGGCCGCAAGAGTTACGGACTGGAAATAGGTATGATTAGTACTGTACTGCGGTACCACTGCCCTCGAGCTCACACAGGTGGTACCATTCATGGCGGGCGGGGAAAATGGAGGGTATGAACTGATCATGGATCGGTATGGGTGGAACTTGAGGTCTTACCCAAACATTCGGGTTCTGAAAAACGCTAAAAATCGGAATTTTCGACAATAATCGCAAAAAAACGATAATTTTGGCCCACACGCTAATTCTGTTTTACAAACAAAATTGAAAGAAATTGTAAAAAATTAAAAGAAAATTGGCACAAAAATGCTTCCCGAAAGAAGGAGGGGCAGAAAAAAATGGTTTCAGTTTTGTTCCAACCGTAGCTATTATAACACAAGGTAAACCTCACGCTAATGCGTATTATGTCGGAGGGAGCGAGCGGTTAATCTAAGGTATCCAATGATATGAGCAGCTTTTCAGATATGTGGTCGGTCGGTTGTGTAATATGTGATCTGCTGCTGAAACGGCATGTCTTTCTGGGCAGTAATAACCGCGAACTATTACACTGCATTCACCAGTTGTTGGGCAGCTGCTGTCGAGCGGTGGAGGACAAACAACAATTCTGCCAGTTGACTGGCTACACTGTAGACTGGAAATCGGTGAGTGCTATTGATTTCTGAAAAATAACTACCTACCAAACCAACTGCAGCGCCGTCTGTCTTTCAGTTGCTTCCCGTCTACGTACCGAGCTCGTGCGTCGACTTGGTCTCTCAGCTACTGCGCTACAAACCTTCTGAACGGCTGAAGGCCGCCGACGCCAAGAAACAGGCCTTTTTTGACGGAATTTCGTTAAACGATCTTCCAGATATTACCTACTGATTATACGCAGAGCGACTCTCTTCTCTTCGTACACGTTTCTGTTAGTATTGCTATTATGTAAGAATTGATTGATGCCGTGTGACAGCAATAAGAGAGGCTATTAGTAAAGGATCGATAGATGCAATGGCCGACTTACTTGGAAAGAACAATGGCCACTGCGTCGTTGAGCACGCTCTCCCCGAACACGATCGCGAACAAGTCCATCTCCACTTGCATGTCACTGAAGATTGCTAGCACCGTCACTGAAACGATTGGCACTGTGTTCACACGCAGTTGTGTATAGGGATGCAAATGGTATAAAAATACCAAATACCAAATATCAGATGGTATTTTCAATACCAAATAATTCCAAATAGTTGATAAACAGGTCGCTAGCTGTTTGGAATGAGCGCAAAGTCATACTTTTTGTTTTTTTCAGCAAAAATATATAAGTTTTGCCTCAGTGGTAGAGTTTTTGTTGCATGTTAAAGAAATCTAGTCATGCCGAGAAAGAAAACGAGCAGAATTTGATGGTTTTTCACTTACTCGGGAAATGGGCAAGCACGTTGTGACATTTGCGGTCTAGGCTCGGTCTCGATAAAGGGGCCGTCCATAAACGACGTTGTACCAAAATCCCGATTTTTGGACCCCCCCCCTTTCCCCAAAATCGCCTTGCATCGTTTCATGGGGGCCCCCTCCCACTTTTTGAGAATTTTCCATGAATGGTTGTTTGTTTTAAGCTAAACTGGTCGGAATTCTTTATTGTTTTGTTGCTCAGAAACGGTAAAGAGACGTCTTGTTCTGCGTATCTGCATTGTTAAACTTTTAGTAAATTAGAAATAAAGAGAAAACTCTGAACAGAAGAGCTCTGACATGGTATACAGTCACAAAATATGCAGAATTTATCGCTTAAAAGCTAACTGTTTAGTTATTTAAACTATTTGGTATTATTTGGTATAAAAAAATACCAAATACCAAATAATACCAAATACCTAGAAAATACCGAATAATACCAAATAATACCGGATACCATTTGCATCCCTAGTTGTGTATGTCTCTGTTTCGCGCATACACCACTCATGCATCCGCGTCACATGTACCCTCCTCCACCGACAAGGGCCGGACCACCCAGTGCGGAAACCCCTGCGTTTTTTCTGGAAAGCAATTTTAGACACTAAAATAGCCTGACACACATATCTTAGTGCATCGGAACTAAATTAACGCTTTATAGCTCAAAATTCTAATTTTGGCGGTTTCTCAGCGATCTTACTGCTCGCGCTACATTCGACTGAGCAGTGAGGCGCCAACCGCCTACTGTGGGTTATTTGTTACACGTACGGTGAGTCAAATTTCAGGAAGATGTTCCTATCCAAACCACCGTAAATTTGTGTTTGAACCCGCTGAATCACCCTTCATTCTTTCTGGTTTCCATCCCATAAATAACAAAACAAACTAATACATAGCCAAGAAAGTTACCAACCTGGGTCAGTGGCCGATATTAGAGCGCCAAAGAACATGAGCTCCGGTAAGGTGAAGTACGTAATTCCGGCCAATCTTACCACTCCGTACATTATGTAGCTGAAGAAAAGACAGACTCAGACTGACTACATTGCTAGTCAACTGCCGTCCAAAATCTTTAATCGGAAGATACGCTCTCATGATTGGAGCACCCATGCAGAAATAACAGACTATGAAAAGCCAGGCCGTAGCTGCATGTGCTTGCTTTGCTTACAAGAATTAGTGATCGACCGGAATTCTGGTTCCGGTGCTGAAGGGTACTTTTTGATTTTCCGCTCCTTTTGGAAGCAAACCTGCTAAATTCCATGCAATAACGTTAAACATTATTTTAATAAATCACCTAAAAACTTTGTTTTCGGCAACAATTTTGATTGCTATCACTACTTTTTTTCTCAGAAGTGCACATAAAAGTGTCGATAATTTACTACAGCCCAAATGGTGCTTGGCAATTACAGTAGTTTCAGATGGAAAATTTCAGTAGGTTCGATATTTTAAAGCCGAAATTTAAAAAAAAACAGGTCTTAAAAAGATAGCACCCCAAATCTAAAAAACGCAAAATCATCAAGGATGTATGGGGCTCCTGTATAGGGAATGTAGGATTCTCTGAGAAATCAGTAAACTAAAACTAAATCGATGTTTTTGGTGCTTAAACAGTATGTAAACACTACTTGCATTATGTAAAACAGTAATGTTTCATGGCAGTACTACCAGTTCTAACTTTAGCAAAGCACCCTGTAACTGTCTTCTGCTGTTTTCAGCTAGAATTTTCAGTTCTGGGAGCAATTTCGAATTTTTAGCCTCCACTGAAAAGTTACGGTTTCAGCCGTAACTGGGGTAATTCTGGTCCGGTTCCGGTCGATTGCCAAGAGTGTAACCAGCCAACCGTCAAACTCAGAAATTACTGCAGACTGTTTGTATGAAAAGAAGCTCACCCAATCACAATGCAAGAAACAGTGGTCCCCACGAAAGCGAAGACCATTATAGAACCAATGTTGCGAAAGAAGTGACGCTGAAATAATCTCATCCACGTAAAACGAACAAATAGATTATTTTGGCGCTTCAAAAACTCACCTTTTTAAGGCTATAACCCGCATTGAAAATAATAGGCGGTAGCAGAATGTTGAAAAAGACTTCAGGCGAAAACGTGGCCTAAAGATTATTTTCACATGTTAATCGTTTCCAAAATTCTGTTACTTTGTCTTGGATAATGGCCTCGGCCTTCTGCTCGTTCGATCTCTCGGCATAGAGTCCTTCGCGAAGTTCATAATGAAGTCTGATGTCACACTGCTGAACTGTGGGAAACTGCACACGTAAATAATCCGGCACGTTTGTCATCGGTCCGTCCACTTTTATGTCCGCATCAACAGTTTCATTTTTGTTCGGAGAAATCAGATACTTGAGCATCAGACCAATTAGCATTCCTGAAACCATTGCGTCACACATTTCACCTCCGCATACGACACCGCAAGTTTACAAAAGTTGACAGTGCTAAGAGGTGGCAATACAAGATAGCAATTGCCAACTTGGTAACACCACACCAAGGTTTGGTAATACTAAACCATGCACAGTGTTGGCCATAAAAAAGGCCGCCTGCAGCACGCTTTCGTTATAGCACAGTTCTTTTTGGTTTTTTCAAAGTCTCTCAGCTCTACCGTCACCCTAGGCCCTACTGCCGCCTTCCCGAGTTATATTATGGCCAACACTGTATTTCTTCGTTTTTCGGTCAGAATAGAGTCCAAACCATACGAGAGCCAGGGCCAGGGAGCATACATGGGCCGGGGGGTAAAGGGCTTAACCCCCTCGGCCGTACATACCCCTCCCCGACCCCACCTGTCCCGGAGAGAGAAAAATTTCGCTTAGACAAAATAGGCAGTTTTTGAACTTTTTTCGGCCCACCCCCGCGGGCTCCAGACACCCTCCGGAATTTTATTTTCCGGAATTAACTAATCATCTGCTCAAACCAACAGCCCCCTCTTCCCACCTCAACCCCGTCAGGGCTTGAAAATTTACGCCCCCCGGCCGAAATGCTAGCCCATGCAGACATGGGCAAAGGGGGGGGGCTGAGGGGGGTTGGCCCCCTCAGGCTCTAGCCGGCCGCTACCCCCAGGAATTTTTTTGAGGAATTTTGTAAAGAAAATTATGATAAAAATATACCTGGATTAGGTGTAAATGAGCTCAGAATAGCTTATTTTAATGAAAAAAAAGCCGAAAAACCTTGATTTTAGCCAAAAATCGGACTTTTTGGCTCACCACCCTCTCAGCCCCCTCAGGCGCTCCTACCCCCCCCCTCAGCCGAAATGCTAGCCCATGTCTAGCTTACCAAATAGCAACGGACAAACGGCATATACGGTACGGAAATTTCCGTGTGAATCATGGGGTGCAGGACTAGGCCACCCTCCAAGCAATATGCACGCTTCACTGACATACCGTAAATTAGAGTCAATCCAGACTCGTGGAAAAAGCGAAACTTCTGATGCTTGAACAACCAGACAGTGAGTACAGTGATGATGAGCAGCACTATATAAATCATAAGACTGAGACTGTCCAATTTGTGCAGTTGTAGTGCTTTCTTCTCTGCCAACTCCTCGAAAAACTGTTGGCCTTCCTGACCGGAACAGATTTTACGTTTGGCATTTTCTGTGCTCGTCGTCACAGCCACCACCGACGCAATCATCACGGCCAAACACCCTGCCACTGCTACGAGACGCATTCTTGACGTACTGTGATCTGCAACGTACGTTCTTCTACATAACTGGCACTCGTGGAAAAACTCAATCACAGACTACCATCAACAAGCACCCGCGGAAGCGATTCTGAATTCATTTCCAGACACAAGCTAGCAAACTGGTTCACTACTACAGGAACGGACAGGACAAGTGCAGGTAGATTTGATCGCGAGCGGAGCAATTGTTGCCATAGAGATCGTTAGCATAAACTGCACTCGGCTTTTTCTACGCGCCAATCACATTAATGCTAATGCAGTTTGCCAACGGAAAGCGAGACCGTTTGGTCTGTTTGGACACTATAATAGCTATCCTTGTCGGAAAATTCTAGAACTCAGTGCGCGGCACCGTTTCAACGTTGCTCTCTTCAAACTTGCACGATCGTAAATCTACTGAAATTGTTTTGGAATAAATGGTGCATGCCTCTCAGCCTTAAATTCCCACCTCATGAAGTCTACTCGAAAAGTACGGGCAAGAACAAGAAGAAACTAAATAAACCGAGAGAGAGCGATTGACCGGAACCAAAATTCCCGCCGAACCGAAACTTTTTGGGTTAAAAAACTAAATTACTACTTGAATTAAAAATTCAATTTGCTCATAATGGTTTTTCGGCAAAAGTCCCTCGGCAAAGCCGACTTTTGGAGGGAATTGAAGAAGAAATTTTATAGGATTTTGAAAGGTATTTCTAACTGGAACATGGTTACAGCATTTTTAAGCTGAAAACAAGTTTTGTAATATCACTTTTTCCTGTCCAGATAGGGTTTAAATCATTTTCACCCCAGAAACCTAAAAGCGGTAGATAATAACCTTTTCATCTATTGTCTATACCCATCTTGGGTTAGGTGTGCTGGGGAGAATTAGGTAAGGTCAGAAATCAACTATATGCTAGCTTCCTTGTGACAGTACGCCTCCGGAACTTGCCCCTATACTGATGCATCCCCCTAGGAGTACTTTCATATTTGGAAACAGGCCCTCCGGGGCGTGCCTATACTGATGCGTCCCTAGATGGTACTTTGATATTTGGCAAAACAGACCCCCGGGGTGTCCGATCCGATGTGCAGAGGGCCTTACGGCCCTACGCTCAGACCTATGTGGTCCATTTCGCGACCCCCGTGGTTCGCCGTCTCGGACGTTTCCCTTCTATCACTGCCAGCCACTCTAACCATGCTGTTGTGCGCCAGGTACTAAGAGATTGCCTGGCGCGTTGACGTCATGGTGATGTCGGCTTCCAACGTCCGTTTGGTGCGCCCCTGGTGTGAGAGAGGCCCCCAGGCCTACTCGGTTTCCACGGACAACTCCTGACGTCGTTGATCTTCTCCTCCAACGTGGCATGCTTTGGAGCGGCTTTGGTGCAACGGCAGATCCAGTCGGTTCCCATTTTACCTACTCGCTGTCACCAGCTTTCGGCGGCCTGGGTGTAACTTTGTGCCGACGACCAACTCTTTGCGCAAGAAACTTGCCGCGCCGAGAGGATGAGCGCACGACGTCGCGCACAGTGGCTTCGCGGCCTAAACCATTACACCAACTGTGCCGGCAGGCCCGGGGCGTGCCGTGCCCTATACTGATGCGTCCCTAGGGGTCTTTTATATTTGGAAAGCAGGTCCTCGGGAGTGTGCCCTATTCTGATGCCTCCCTATGGGTACTTATTTGGAAACCAGGCCTTCCGGAGAGTTCCCATACCTTCTACTACCGCACCAATCCCCAACTGATGCGTCT